>CM076576.1:963661184-963924920 GCA_034641835.2 Pinus albicaulis
ATCCATAGGATATGTTATCACTCGTGTTTTCCTTGAAGTTGTGGAAAAGGAAAGTATACCCGAGGTAACCACAAACCAACCTTCGGATACATAATCTAGCCAATCTGTATCCAAAGAGGGCTCTCTCTTTATGATTTAACTTTATTCTTAGAAAATTTTAGGCTAGTTATAAGTCCAAGAGTTTGTTTGAAAATGGTGGAATTCGCCAACTAAGGGAAAGGTTGAATATTTTCAGGCCATTGGGCTATGGAGTCAAAGGGATGGCTTTACTGGATTACTCTTCTACACACAAGATGGCTTTGCAGGGCAAGATAGCCAAACAGAGAACAATTTTTAGAAATTAAAGTGGATGGAATGGGTTTTGAAGGGATGAAAGGCAATCAAGAATCTTTCAACATATTCAAAGAAAGAAAATGAATGATTACAAATAAAGAGCAGTTAAGAATTCTTTACTATAGTAATCAAAATGTTCAAACCAGCGAAACAAGAGCAGTTAAGAATTCGTTGCTTATAACTAGTTTGGAAGAAAACATTTGGAATAACTGTAATAGAAATCAGAGTACACTTAAGTAAGTTCTGATTTATTCTTTTATTACAATTACTTAGAAATGGAAACACAGTGATATTATAAACAGATATAAAACTTAAAACATAGGATAGAAAGACTTATTGAACTGCAATTCGACGCATGAATCCTGCAAAAAGTCCTGAGCTTCAAATAGTCATCCAGCAAACCACAAATAAATTTCTCCAAAGCAATTTTATTCCAAAAACATCAATGTCACAGCAAATTCGTAGAATCCCCCCTCAATACTCCAATTGAGGGAGTATTTATACAAATTCTAAACTAAAATATCTTGAAAAAAATATCAAAATTAGTTCACAAATCTCTCCAACTATTTTACATAAATAGAAATTAAGTAAAGGAAACTCAAACTAATGCATCTATTTGGAACTATTTTGTATGGATAGGTGATGACAAAGAGGAGAATTCAAATTTGATCCAACTCTTAGTTGATGATGAGGCATCCAAGTCACTAACTGCTTCCTTTCTTTGTGCAATCTGCTCCAACAATTCTGCAAACTTGGGGTCCAATGATATATTTTTATTTCTCAATCCGTAATAGATATGTAAAAATTGAAAGAGGTTATTGTGGATTAACATGTTGGTGAGATAAACCTCTTTCATTTTCCAAAATTTTCTCTCCAGTTGTGCACAATAGACTCAATAAAAATATGTGTAAAACAGATTTTTACAGAGTCTGAAAAATAACCTGTAAAGATGTGCATGTATCTCTCATTCTGAAATCACTGTGCAAAAAGTGAGATATTTTTTTCTATATGAGCCTCTTAGAAACAAAAACCTCCTTCAGTTTTGTATATTTATTTTTTATTTACCACAATATTCTCTTCAAAATGATGACTTAACTGGTATTTTCTGCAAAAAGTGCTTTCCAACATTGTTTAATATTTCCAAAACCATAATAGCTGTTAGAAAAGTGAGAGAGGTTTTTGTAGATGGTCCTCTTAAGAAAATAAACCTCCTTAATTTTTACAAAATTCATCTTGGATTGATCACACTAGTTTCTGAAAAACAATGACTAAAACATGCAATTTCTGCAAAAATATTCCTTCTTGTTATGTTTTTCATCTTTTCACTTTTTTGTTCTTTTGACTATTTTACTTTCACTTTAGACAAAATTCAATGTTGGTGAAAGTATTTTCATTTCCTCTTTTTACCATTTTACTGTCTCTGTAATTACTTTTACTGTTTACCTTTGACTGCTCTGTAACTTCATTTTAACTTTCATTCTGACTTTTACCTGATACACTTTAACCACTGATACTCTTTAGCTGTTATGCTTTCTAACCTCTGTTTGAATAGATTTGATAACACTCTTGGAGTAAACAAGTATTATGACTAGTATTAAGACTATTTATCCAAGGATGTGGTCTTCTGATCACCTGTAAAACAAAACAAATTGTTAAGAAAGCATTGATTAGCAGGGGAGGTCGAAAAGGTTTCATTTGATTTTGAGATGTCTGTGGAGTGAATCTAGAATGATTTTTGGGAGGTAAACCATGCTCGAATTGGTTAACAGAGGATTCAGGTGGCGCAGCTGGGTTACAAAGGGTTTTACTGCACAATCAAGTGAGAGCAACACTAGGGTGTTTGAACAGTGATTTGAACAGGTACTGGTTATGGCGGACGAGCTTTTGGAAAGCTTGACTACAATTTTCTTCGATGAGACAAAGGTTGATGGACTTCAGCAGTGAATATTTGAATTTCTATGCATGGAGGTGTAGTCGTTCTCTGCAAATGAAATAATGAAAATGACGCGAACTTTTGTTTTATTGGCAAAGTCAAACGGGGTGGCGGTGTTTTTAACAAATGACGTCAGCATGTACTGGAGGTGAGTCACAGGGGGAAACAGTGGTAAGCGGTTTTATTCCGCACCGCTTTTGAGGGGAAGCAGTTTTATGTGAATCGGCAGCGATTCCATAGATTGAAAGACACGTGGCCCGGGCACTATTTAAAAACTGCTTTGATTTCGTGCATTATCTTTCGGATGGAGGATTGCCAGCGGAATTAACGTCAATCGTCGATCTTGGAGCAGGAGATTGCACGATGGACTGGACAGGGAATTTATGGGGGTTTAACAGTGCGGGCATGTTGTCATTAACAGTTAATTAATTATTTCGGGAGGTGTTTGATTGGCGGGGAGGTTATTAATTAACCTGGAGGGTTAATTTATCCCATACGGAAAAAATGGTCAGAGAATGTTTGTTTTTGTTTTTAAACACATATAAATATATGTTTAAGAGATTTTTCGTATATATTTTTATTATATAGTAATTAAATCAATGTGACTTATTACCATAGGGGGTGGGAATAGATTAAATGTTACATTTTAGCCAAAAGGGAACATATTGTGGGTTTTTTATTTGAATAAGTTGGAATAAAATACTTTTGGCTAAAATAGCTATAATACATGGGTTTTGGGGATATTATTACAAAAGGATTTATATATAATAGGAAAAGGTGATTTTCATAGGGAGTTAATATATAAATTAGAGTTAGTATGACAAAGGGACAATGTAAACTCAAAATACTTAAATATAACCAAGAAAGTGAAGATTCAAAAGTAAATGGCATTATTATACTTTCATCACTTAGACTTAGAATAAAAGTGTTTTTGAGGGCTTTTCATGAAATATTGAAGGATTTTCCTAAGTAAAATGGGATTTTACTTAGGAAAAGATTTTTGAAAGGTGAATGAATGTGATAATGGATGATTTCAAGTACTTAGGTCTTTTCAATTATTGGGCCGAGGGTCCGGTCCCTCCAAAAGTCAAGGAAATGCCTTGAGCCCCTTTAATCTTCAAATACCTTAGTGCTTAGGGAAATTAGTGAAATATTTAGGGAAAATGAGAGGGGAAATTAATAATTTGACTTTGCTCTTGTTGTGAAACTTTTTCCAATGTAGTATCTGCCTTTGCACTTTGTGATGAAAGTAAAATTGAACACATTTGGAAACATCAATCATCACATGTAATTCTGCAACAACATCTACCTACCCTACTTACTTTACCCTACCATTTTGTCTTCTTTATTAGGGTGCACTTAGACTGGCAAACCCTTATCAATATTCTTTTCCTTTTACATGGAAAACCTATCTAAGTATACACTTATTACATCCAAGGGCTCAGATTAAACTGTTGAGCACCTTTTATTAACTCTACCTATCTACTTATCTGCCAAGATTAAACTGTTTGGTCAGATATTTATTCTCTAATCTACAACATGAAATTGAAAAATGAATAAGTCAAGATTAAATAGTTTGACTCTTCATAAATTGCTAACAAAAAAGTTTGACCAAAAAAATTTACCACTAATTGTACTATTAAAGAAAATGAAATAGTGATGCATTCTAGTTTGCATACACATAACCTATCTTTTTGTCTTTCCTTTGCTTGATTTTTCTTGCTAATTATACCACTCTACTACATTTTTAAATTTTTTGATTTTTTGATTTTTTAAGAATATGAACAGCAGCAAGAAAAGGTTTGAACATATTGCATAGTTAATAAATCAATCATGAAAAATGACACCTATTGGTATGATCCTATGCCCGACTCTACTTGGGGATGAAAGCACACGAGAGTGATAAGTCAAAACAGTCAGTTTAACGAAGAGCTGGGCCAATCCCAAATATGCATTGACGTAAGCTGAAAATATTTAATTGAATATAGTCCAGCACTATGCAACACAGAAATGATCTTGACTAAAACAACACAAAAAATTTAAGCAACAATAAACATTTGAAAATTGAAAACTAAAAAAAAATGCTCAAAATTCTAAGCTTATTAGCACTCATCTACCTACTCAATCTACCATTCAACTGTTGGTAAGGTAAAATGGAATAGCCAATGCAACCATTCAAGCATTATGTACTTTGATATATTTTGTTGCATTTTCTTGTTGATTATCAAAACTATACTTCTGCAACCTATTAGAAACTTGTCAACAAATGAGAGGATAAGGAAACACTTGATTTCCTTTGTTGACTCTAGAAACTGTACAAAAGGATCTTCCAAAATATATACACTAATGTTTAACTGATCTGAACAACTGTACATCTGTTCTGGATGGCCTCCATACCATGAATATGAAATGCTATTTTCATCTTTATCTCCCTGTAAACTTTCAGATAAGATTTGTGATGATATTCCTACTGATTGTAATGTTTGAGTGTTGAATCCTTTATCATCTTGATTCTGAAAATCATAGTTAGTTAATAGAGGAATGCTTTGAATTCCTTCAATATTCAACATATCTGCTATTGGATCCTGAAAATCTTGGGAAAATTGCTGGAACCTATGACATATAAAATTCCATGGGACTTCATAAACTTCAACAAGTTTCCCATTCTTTTATTTAAATATGTTATACCACATTTCCTTTAAAAGCTGAAATGGTTCAAAACATAGTGGTATGGAACTTTCTTGTGTCATTTGATCATTTATTTCAATGGGAACATGTAACTGCAATTGTGAAACTGAAAAATCTTGATCAATAGTTTCATTATCTTCTTTTTTGTCAATCACAATTCCTAAAGATTGTTGATTATTGATGGCATGATAGTTGTCTCTAATGAACTGAAATGAAGCAAAACAAAGAGGTAAAGAATCTTCACTTATTTCCACATTTTCTGCTCTTTCTTCCTCATTCTCATGGTTGATCTGTACTGGCTTATCACTGTCTTCAATCTGCTGAAACTGAGTTTCTTCATCCCACAAACTAGCTTCTGATTGCTCTGTAAAGTTAGCTTGAGTTTGGAGAACATAACTATCATCATAATGATCATATTTAGGCAAATCATCAAAAGAAGGAATGTCATCAAACATACACATTAGATCAAAAAATTCTTCTTCCTCATATTGATTTGTAAATTCATTTTCTGATCTATGATAATTGGAATTAGCAGGAATTTTTTCATGGCTATCAACCTCTTCTATTTCTTCATGGTGATTTTGAATAAAAAATTCTTCTTTCATAGTGATCTCCTATGTTATTTCATCTAGTTTTCTTACCAAAAGGTTGAGTTTTACCTCTATAATGTTTTTCTTTTCCTCTTCTTCTGCTTTCAACTTTTCCTGTTTGATTTGGAGATTAACTTCCACGTCAACTGCAATGTTCTGCATCTGTACAAGTGTTTTTGGATCTCTTTCTCTTAATCGAAATTCTATTTCTGGATCAAAAGCACTTGGATAATGCAAGAGAGTTGAATCATGAGGAGGTCTAATATTTTCTGGCAATGAATAATAAACTTGATTAAATCTGTCAGAAAATTGTTGTATCGTTTCATTTGAATGTCTTTTTAATTGATTATATTCTTCCATGATCACAAAATGATTAACTTTGATTATCCATCTATCGAGGAAAAGTTTGATAAACTGTTGAAAATTTGAGATGCTAGCATTAGGCAGATTTTTGAACCAACTCTTTATTCTATTTTGCAAAGAAAGAGAAAAAAGTCTGATTTTAACATCATCTTCATCAATCTCAAATAAATCCAAATAATTTTCAAAACCTTGAATATGTTTTTGGGCAGTGATACCATTCTCTCCATCAAATCTAGGAAGATACTTGTAGTATTTTTTAGGAAAATCATGGAGTATAGGAGGCAAAATAAGGGGCTTATATCTATCTGGAACTTTATATGGCACAGGGATATGTACAGGGATTGTAAGATCAGTCTTGATTATTTGAGGCTTCTTAATTGGAAAATTATCATCATTAGATTCATAAGAAAGCTGCTCAAAGAGATTAGGAGAATTATTACTTACAATCTTCAAAGGAAAATAACTAAAAACTAATCTAAGATCTTCTATAAAATACAATATACATTGAAAAATTTTCTTAATGAGAAAGAACATAATGTCTTGGATTAAGATCCAAGTTGAAAGCCTGATCTTTCCATATTGTCCTTTGAGGTTCATTCCTCCAGTGGAGTCTTGATTCTGAAATTGATTTGGAGTCGCCAGGTGGATAATTTTAACCTTTGTGTGTCTGATCCCTGTCCACCATCATAGATCAGATCTAAACCTGTAAAACAATTTTGAAGAAAAAGTTAGTTCTTCAGGAAACCAAACTTTGAGTATTTTATGATTATTTTGTTTTTTAATGAATTTTCAAAACAACTTCTATAATTTCTTTAAGAGGTTTCAGATATTGGATTTAAATTTTCTTAAAGATTTATTGAACTAGAGAAACTGATTGAACGTTTGAAACCAAAGTTCAGTTTATAAGCTAGACCAGAGATAGACTGAAGCAACATTTATTTACTATGCAATTGCAGAGCAAAAGCAGTTCAAAGGCTACCTGGCTGATCTTCAGGCTCTGTCTGTAGCTTATAAGCAAACAATAGTAACAATTAAAATGATTCAGTTCCCCAGTATGGTCGCCACTATGTTATCACTCAGGTTTTCCTTGAAGTTGTGGAAAAGGAAAGTATACCCGAGGTAACCACAAACCAACCTTCGGATACAGAATCTAGCCAATCTGTATCCAGAGAGGGCTCTCTCTTTATGATTTAACTTTATTCTTAGAAAATTTTAGGCTAGTTATAAGTCCAAGAGTTTGTTTGAAAATGGTGGAATTCGCAAACTAAGGGCAAGGTTGAATATTTTCAGGCCATTGGGCTATGGAGTCAAAGGGATGGCTTTACTAGATTAATCTTCTACACACAAGATGGCTTTGCAGGGCAAGATAGCGAAACAGAGAACAATTTTTAGGAATTAAAGTGGATGGAATGGGTTTTGAAGGGATGAAAGGAAATCAAGAATATTTCAACATATTTAAAGAAAGCAAATGAATGATTAAAAATAAAGAGCAGTTAAGAATTCTTTACTATAGTAATCAAAATGTTCAAACCAGCGAAACAAGAGCAGTTAAGAATTCGTTGCTTATAACCAGTTTGGAAGAAAACATTTGGAATAACCGCAATTGAAAATCAGAGTACACTTAAGTAAGTTCTGATTTATTCTTTTATGTCAATTATTCAGAAATGGAACATAGTGATATTATAAATAGATATAAAACTTAAAACATAGGATAGAAAAGACTTATTGAACTGTAGTCTGACACATGAATCCTGCAAAAAGTCTTGAGCTTCAAATCATCATCCAGCAAGCTACAAAGAAGTTTCTCCAAAACACTTTTATTCCAAAAATTCAATGTTACAGCAAAGTAAAAGAATCCACCTCAAATACTTCCAAGAGTGAAGTATTTATACAAATTCTAAACTAAAATATCTTGAAAAAATATCAAAATTGGTTCACAAATCTCTCCAACTATTTTACATAAATAGAACTTAAGTAAAGGACACTCAAACTAATGCATCTATTTGGAACTATTTTGTATGGATAGGTGATGACAAAGAGGAGAATTTGAATTTGATCCAACTCTTAGTTGATGATGAGGCATCCAAGTCACTAACTGCTTCCTTTCTTTGTGCATTCTGCTCCAACAATTCTGCAAACTTGGGGTCCAATGATATCTTTTTATTTCTCAATCCGTAATAGATATGTACAAATTGAAAGAGGTTATTGTGGATTAATATGTTGGTGATATAAACCTCTTTCAGTTTCCTAAAATTCCTCTCCAGATGTGCACACTAGGCTCTGTACAAATATGTGTAAAACAGAGTTTTACAGAGTCTGAAACATATCCTATAAAGATGTGCATGTATCTCTCATTCTGAAATCACTGTGCAAAAAGTGAGATATTTTTTTGTAGATGGTTCTCTTAAGAACAAAAACCTCCTTCAGTTTTGTATGATGTATTTTTTATTTACCACAATCGTCTCTGCAAAATGATGACTTAACTGGTATTTTCTGCAAAAAGTGCTTTCCAACATTGTTTAATATTTCCAAAATAATAATAGTTGTTAGAAAAGTGAGAGAGGTTTTTGTAGATGGTCCTCTTAAGAAAATAAACCTCGTTCAGTTTTTCAAAATTCATCTTGGATTGATCACAATAGTGTCTGCAAAACAATGACTAAAACATGCAACTTCTGCAAAAATATTCCTTCTTGTTGTATTTTTCATCTTTTCACTTTTTTGTTCTTTTGACTATTTTACTTTCACTTTAGACAAAATTCAATGTTGGTGAAAGTATTTTCATTTCCTCTTTTTACCATTTTACTACCTCTATAATTACTTTTACTGTTTACCTTTGACTGCTTTGTAACTTCTTTTTAACTTTCATTCTGACTTTTACCTGATACACTTTAACCATTGATACTCTTTAACTGTTATGCTTTATAACCTTTGTTTGAATAGATTTGATAACACTCTTGGAGTAAACAAGTCTTATGACTAGTATTAAGACTTTTTATCCAAGGATGTTGTCTTCTGATTACCTGTAAAACAAAACAAATTGTTAAGAAAGCATTGGATTGTAGGGGAGGTCGAAAAGGTTTCATTTGATTTTGAGAGGTCTGTGGAGTGAATCTAGAATGATTTTTGGGAGGTAAACCATGCTCGAATTAGTTAACAGAGGTTTCAGGTGGCGCAGTTGGGTTACAAAGGGTTTTACTGCACAATCAAGTGAGAGAAACACTAGGGTGTTTGAACAGTGATTTGAACGGGTACTGGTTATGGCGGACGAGCTTCTCAGAAGCTTGACTGCAATTTTCTTTGATGAGACAAAGGTTGACGGACTTCGGCAGTGAATATTTGAATTTCTGTGCATGGAGGTGTAGTCGTTCTCTGCGAATGAAATAATGAAAACGACGCGAACTTTTGTTTTATTGGCAAAGTAAAACGGGGTGGCGGGGTTTTTTAACAAATGACGTCAACATGTACTGGAGGTGAGTCACAGGGGGGAAGATGGTTTACGGTTTTTTCCGCACTGCTTTTTAGAGGAGGGTGGTTTTGGGCGGAATGGCAGCGAATTGATACAGCAAGTGACGTGTGGCATACACTATTTGAAAACCACTTTTCATTTCGCGCATTAACTTTTGGATGGGGGATGGTCAGCGGAATCAATGCGAGCCGTTGATCTTGGAGCGGGCGATCGCACGGTGGACGGGATAGGGAGTTGATGGAGGTTTAACAGGCGCGGGCCAGTTGTAATTAACAGTTAATTAATTATTTCGGGAGGTGTTTGATTGGCGGGGAGGTTATTAGTGCTGGAGGACATTAATCCATCTGAAAAAATAGTCAGGAATATTGTTTTGTTTTAAACATATAAAACATACGTTTAAAGTTTTTTCATATATATTTGATATTATATGATAAATAAACCAAGTCGATTTACTTACCATAGGGGGCGGGGATAATTATAAAGTTATTTTTTAGCCAAAAAGGGGGTATAATGTGGGTTTTGATTTGAAAAATTGGGAATAAAATACTTTTGGCTAAAATAGTTATAATACATGGGTTTTGGGGATATTATTATAAAAGGAATTATATATAATAGGACAAGATCATTTTTTATGGGAGTTAATACATAAGTTAGAGTTAATATGAAAAGGGGACAGGGTGAACTCAAAATTCTTTAATATAACCAAGAAAGTGAAGATTTTTAAAACAAATTGCATTATACTAACTTCATCACTTAAAATTAGAATAAAAAGTGATTTTGAGGGCTTTTCATGAAATATTGAAGGATTTTCCTAAGTAAAATGGGATTTTACTTAGGAAAAGATTTTGAGAGGTGAATGAATGTGATAATGGATAACTTCAAGTACTTAGGTCTTTTCAATTATTGGGCCGAGGGTCCGGGTCCCCTCCAAAAGTCAAGGAAATGCCTTGGAGCCCTCTAATCTTCAAATTCCTTAGCACTTATGGAAATTATTAAAATCTTTATGGAAAATGAGAGGGGAAGTTAATAATTTGATTCTTGCTCGTGGTTAAAATGGCAACAAGAAAATGCTGAAGGAGGCTCTCCGAAACATCTTTTCCCGATCCTAGTTGGAAGACTGCCTAAACTAGGTGGGGACCACACATGCAGATTGGCTCTAAAAATCTATTTTTAGACTATGTCTATTTGTGACATATGGAGCATGATTCTGTGGATTTTAGTTGGAGATTCTTGAAGTATGCGACATGTTGTAAAATAGATGAGATTCATATGTTTAGGTCACAAATATTTTTAGTCATCTCATTTCTAAAATACGGAAAACAAGATATTTAACCTTAATAATATTTAGACCATAAATGTTAGCTTATTTCTGGAGCACTTTAAACTTTGACCTCGAGGTAAGTATGTACTACATAAGGAAATTCAATTTCCTATGGTTACGCGAGCTATTGCATGCTGACTTCGCTAATTTGCTGTGGCAAAGTTTGGTGGAGTTGATTGAGGAGTTAATGGAGATTAGTTCAGGTTAACTAGTTGAACTAGTTGTGACTTCGCTTTAACCGGCGATTACACTAGAGATGAGTTGGGTGAATTAAATATTATTTAATTCACTGGATTATTAACTCATTATTCAAACTAAATAACACATCACACCTGCATGTATTTATTTTATGAGACCATGAAGAGGTAGATGTAGTGGGGTGAGACTAACAAAGAATAAAGATGACAGGCATGAGATTTGGTACAATCAAGGATGATGCCAATGATGATTGCGCCTGTATCAACTAAGTGAATTCAAATTCCATCTTCACCATATTCATTTTGGATTTTCGCAGAGGGAAAGAGCAAATGGAAGATTTGAAACTCCGTGACTAGTTTGTGACTAGCCAGCTTTGTGTTCGGCATATGAGATAGACCGAGTACTGTGAGAGTATTGTATTATGTATTGTCAATGTTTCTCATCCATTTTATGATACATAGTCAGTTTTTCATCTATAAAGCTTTCCCATACATGGCCATGCTTCCTGTGTGTGAATTGATGTTATGTCGCTTTGTTTTTTTATTCCGCATGTGACGATTAATGGTAGCGTATTATGCAGCAGTGCATGCAATTCGAATTGATGTATGAGATCAAATAATTTCAGCCGAATAAACTTCATTATTCAAATAAAATTTCTACATGGTATCGAAGCTAAATTAATCGTCGAGATCTATTACGGTGATCACACACGGGACAAAGCTCGCATGCGAGCTGTGTAATTTCTCCGGAATATTCATCCTTCTTGTAAGGTGAAAGATCTGTGAATGCCTATGCGCTCGACCCTCTGTTTGGAAATAATTAGCTCAAGTGTAGATCGTAGTTGCATCAGTTATCACCAGGTGAAATCTGAAATGCAGATTTGTGTTCTTGTGCCTGCGTGAAAATGTCTTTCATCGGTTTGCGACTTCGGAATATGCCTTGGAAGGCAGTCAATTATACCGCATGGAAGGACCGCAGAGTGAGGGTTGGCTGATGATCATGGGCTGTTGGAATTCGTGGAGAAAGAGATTCTAAAGCCTACTAATGATGTCGATGTTGTGGAAGCATGGCTAAAGAAACAAGCAAAATGTCGACAGATCCCTGCTGTGGAGGGGTGTAAAGGATCACATTGTATCCAGCTTACACTCGGGAAGGCCTCTCCATATTTGATGTGAGCTCGACTTGATTTTGTACCAGCAAGAGCGATCGTGAGGAGCCGGCGCTCAAAGATAGACTCGTGAACATCAAGTGAGAAGGGGGAAAGTATGCCGGGTACCTCACGAGGTTCACCCAATGCCTGGATGAGCCGTTGTTGGTGTGACTGGGTGGTGGATGAGGATCTCGGTGAGTTTGGCACTTCTGGTTTGCCGAAGAGTTGGCATGCATATCAAGATAGTGTCAATGGTCGGGAAAAGTTGCCGGGATGGGAAAGACCGTGGTCCGATCTCGTGCAAGAGGAGATCCGACGAAATACTGTGATGGTTCTTCGTCAAAGGGAGCCGATGAAGAAGATCGCGCTTTGGCTTCAAAGCAAGGAAGGGGAAGGGCAAGGAGAAGGGCTTCTCACTGGTGCGGATGGCAAGAGCGTGATATGTCCAAAGTGAAGTGTTTAATCACAGACAATGGACATTACGCCACTTAATTGCCCCAAGAAGAAGAAGTTAACAAGTGAAGCCGTCGGATTCAGAGAATGGGTGAGGCTCTCGGTCGTAAATTTTGGAGTCGGGACTTCCTACTGATTTCCATGCATGTTGTTCAGTGCATAGATCGGGGTGGTATATTGATAGTGGCGCTTCCTTCACATGACGGGAGAGATGCAAATCTTTTCAAAGGGACTGGTGGAGAAAGGTCTCGATGCATGTTGAGTTGGGCTTACTCGTGGACGATACAATGCGACCAAGCATTGGTACCATAACCTTCAAAGGAGTCGTAAACTCATTCTTTTATGATGTATTGCATGTACCAAGTCTAACAAAGAATATGATCTCGCTGTAACAATAGAGGATAAAGGGTATGAAGTTGTCTTTAGAGAAGGAAAGGTGTTCCTTCCCAAGACAGCTAGCAACGGACAAGTCAAGAAGGTTGGGATTCGAGCAAAGAATCTCTACGCGTACTCAAGTAGATGGGATGTCTACGGAAAGCCTCCTACCGCGTTGGGAAGCGGGGAGGAAGACATGCAATTGAAGCTTGGAGAGGGAGCGGGTTTTGCATGCAGTGTGGATAGGTGAACCCCTGGATGTGGAGCAACACAAGAGGGTGATCATGGAGTGGAAGAGACCACTCATGCAGAGAAATTTCATGCCGTACTTGCAGAGGGGAGTGTATGCGCCTATACCACCAGGCGAGGTGGGGCGACATGCATGAGTAATCCCATGAGGATATTTTCGAAGTGCATTCATGAGATGGTGTGGATCTCATGAGTTGAACCTCGGCTACCAGGTGCCCACAAGATGGTAGTAGCAAGATCGGGTTGGAGTGATGGTGCGTATCAAAGTGACAAAGTGTCGGACATCGTACGCGATCGCAGTTGACAAGAAATGCAGAGTGCATGGAAAAAAGAGTTCAACAAATGTAGATGTCTCCGATGACATGGCGAGACCAGCAGAGTCGAAGACTTTGATGATAGATGCTAGATGCATCAAGACTGATTGAGTTGTTTGGAGCCTATTCGCTCGTAGAGTTATGAGCAGAGGCATGGAGTTGCATGGCGTTTATAAAGGGTGCATGGCACATGCATGGAGTTGCATGGTGCATGCATGAGTTTGCATGGCGCATGCAAAGGGTGCATGGCGAATGCATGAGTCACATGTCGCATGCATGGAGTTGCATGGCGCTTGTGAAGGTTGCATGCATTTGCATGGAGTTGCATGTCGCATGCAAAGACAAGCCCTTTCGTTGAGAGGGAGTGTTGAAAATGACAACAAGAACAAGAAGGAGGCCTCCGAAACATCTTTCCTGATCCTAGTTGGAAAGTGATCACCTAAACTAGGTGGGGACCACACATGTGATTTTTGTCGAAAAATCTATTTTTAGACTATGTCTATTTTTAGACATATGGAGCATGATTCGGGGATTCTAGTTGGAGATTCTTGAAGTATGCGACATGTCGGTAAAAATAGATGAGATTCATATGTTTAAATAATGTGCTATTTTTAGACTCGCTCCTAAAATATGGAAACAACACATACCCTTAATAATATTTAGACTATAAATGTTAGCCACTCTCTCTTGGAGCACTTCGCCTTGACCGTGAGGTGGGCATGCACGACATAAGGAAATTCGAATTTCCTATGGGTTAGTTGAGCTTGGCTGCATGGTTGACTTCGAAGTAGACTCATGTGGCAAAGTTTTGGTGGAGTTGATTGAGGAGTTAATGGAGATTTGTTCCTGCTAATCCGCTGAACTAACAGACTGCATTAATCATGACACTAGAGATGAGTTGGGTGAATTAAATATTATTTAATTCACTGATTATTAACTCATTATTCAACTAAATAACACATCGCTAATCCTGCATGGATACCACAGACCATGGGAAGAGGTAGATGAAAGGGTGAGGACTGGACAAATAGCTTGTACATTAGTTGTGTATGAGAGATTTGCACAATCAAGGATGATGATGCTACTGATGATTATGCTTGTACCAACTAAGTGAATTAATTCCATTCAGCTATTCACTTTTTGATTATGAAGAGAGGCAGCAGTAGAAAGGCCGGGGAAGATTTGAACCTCGTGACTAGTTTCGCATCTAGCTAGTTTTGTGTTCAAGATATGAGATAGTACTCGAGTATCAGAGGAGTATTGTATTATGTATTGCTGAATGTTTCTCATCCATTATACATATATAGGCTGCTCAGCTATAAGCTTTCCCCATACATGTCGCGTTCTATGTGAATTGATGTTATGTCGCTTTGTTTTTTTATTCGCATGTGACGATTACGGCGTGTTTATTATGCTATGCATGCAATCTCGAATTGATGTATGATCGGTTAATCATGCAATGTATCAAAACTTCATTATTCAAAGAAATTCTGCATCAATGAACTTTTCCAATGTAGTATCTCGTTTGCACTTGTGATCAAAGTAAAATTGAACACATTTAGAACCATCATTCATCACATGCACTCCGCAACAACATCTACCTACCCTACTTATTTTACCCCACCATTTTGTCTTCTTCATTAGGGTGCACTTAGGACTCCGGCAAAACCTTATCAATCTTCTTTTCATTTTACATGGCAAACCTATCTAAGTCTACACTTATTACATCCAAGGGCCGCGATTAAACCGTTGAGCACCTTATTAACTCTACCTATCTAGTTATCTGCCAAGATTAAACTCTGCTTGCATGATATTTATTCTCTATTCTACAATATGAAATCGAAGAATGAATGAGTCAAGTTTAAACAGTTTTCGACTCTTCATAAATTGTGGAAAAAAGTTTAACAAGCTGCACACAATTGCTTATTACAGAAAATGAAATAGTAATGGCATTTAGACTTGCACATTTTCCTTGTTTTGGGGTTGATTTTTTCAATTTTTTGACCAATTTTATTTTTTCACCCTTTGATTTTTCTTTTAGGGTATACCCTCTTTACATTTTTTTAAAATTTTTTGATTTTTGATTTTTAAAGAATATGGAACACCTTTGCAACAAGAAAAAGGTTTGAACATATCGTATATTTCAACAAGTTTAATCATGAAAAATGACACCGTACAGATAGAGTCTAACAGATAAAAAAGGTGCTAATTTATTTGGTTAGTTTTACAAGAGGTTAAAATGCAAATATCTCCAGATAAAGTGCAAAAATAATAAGATCTAGAGCGGACTTCATGACAAAAGTTTCCAGACAGTTTAAGGTCAAAAAAAGAAGGTTCATATATCACAAGCAGTGTTATCACAAGAAGGAAGAGACTTTAGTTTGAGAAAGAAAGGAAAGTGGACAAAGAAGTACTACTCCTCCATTGAAGAAGCTTCAAGATTATCAAAGTGAAAGGTTCCAAGTGATCTTGTTTAAGAGCCATCATAAAGAAGTTTGTGGAAAGAAGAATGCTGGGTGATACAAATACATCCTAGAAGTTATAGACTCCGGAGACCGAGTTCTCTAGCATTGGTGCAAGACAATGCAAAGTTGGTGCAGAAAAGAAGGGTCAACATTGAAAGTAAACATAGAAGCATTGCAAGGTCTTGGATGCATTAATAGGTTAAGGGTCTCGAGTCGTGGTCATAGTACTTGTCATTTGAAGATCTATAAGAAGAATTCCTTACGGGTTTTCCTCTCCAAGAGGGAAAGGTTTTTCCTTGGCTCAAGGAGCCTAACTTTGTGTCTTTTTTTATTTTGGTAATTGACTTGATGAAAGACTAAATAAGCTAACGAAGAGAAGACATAAGTAACTCAAGTAAGCATGTAAGTAATTATCAAGAAGAGAATTTGAATTAATCACCAACCCTCTAAATTCTTCACATACTATCCATTCTTTTTAAAGGTAAATTTGACTTAGGGAAAGAGTCGAAATTGACCCGCCTAATAGTGGTTTGGGCCTATTATGGCTCCTAGAGACAAACCCATGGGCCGAGGTGAATGGTCGGCAAGGCCTAGACATCCTAGTGTTTCTTAAAGATAAGTTAGTGCTTCTCAAGAGTTAAAATGATTTAAACTCGGTTCAATTATTTTATTCGTAGGTAATCACATTTCATACATTAATATTTGTCCAGAAAGACTGATGTTCCGCTAGGGTGGCCTACACACATAAGGAGTTTCTTCGATTGTTTTAGTATAAGTGAAAGAAGAAATAAAGGAAAGAAATATGGTGAAGAGGGCTAGTGATAGAATCTTGTGCACTAAATTCCAGAGAAGCATGAATAGAGAAGGAATGAAATTAGAAACCATGGTGCACATTTTACATTCAATCTCATGACAGTACCATTTGTCATAGCATGACAGATAACCGGGATATACAAGACTAAGTTCCAACAACTAAAATAATATTTCTAGACGAAAGAAAACACAAATGAAATTGATAAACAGAGACAAGAACACATATTCCACATATCGTTTGGAATCACCAAAGACTTTCATTACACCTTCAAGGACAACATATGCATTATAAAAGTTTAGAACTTGCCAAATGTTAAGGATTGCGGCCTCTGAATAGAAAATCAAATCCTTACAAACGAGTTCCTCTTTCCTTTTATAGGGAGTCCCAACAAAAACAGCTTACAAAAATATCTTGAAGTGCTCTAGCCGTCTAAACTAATCAATGCGGGCAAGCGTGCCATTGGCCTGATGCTGTCTTAATTCCTAATTATTACATAACAACCCCCGATTCCTTCTTGAAAAATAAATTATTTACAAAATTTGTAAAATTACAATGATATGTCATGATTCCCAAATTGGAAAAATCTTCACCGCTAGCTCACTTGATCTTTCTAAGTGGACCCATGCTCCACTATCCATCTTACCATGATTTTTGAATGTTTAGAAGCATCACTAGCTTCGAGGGGAACGAGGTTTGACTTGTGTCCTGGCTATTTAAGATAGCCTCTTGCAATGGCGAAAACGATATTCGTGATAGAAACACTCATCACACAATATGAAAATCATTAAGAACATCATATGGAAGAGCTCGACCATGTGATTAGTGACACTGTGATCACCACTTGTTTTTTGCCGAAAACGCCTTTCAAAAAAAAACCTTGGACAAAACAAGGATTTGAGAAGGCTAAACACTTTTGTGTATATTTTTCAATCTCGACAATAGTAAGGTACATGCATCGAAAGGGAATAATATCAAAGCATGATGTATAGTCTCCAAGACAACCTTTTTTATGGGTGCTTTCGGGTACATCAACAAATTTGTGGTATTAGATGTTGCTAGAATAGTGGAACACGGGTTGCATATTATTTGTTTGCTTCAAAAACTATTACTTGAAGATATCATATCCCTCTTGGCTAATGCAATTAACTCATTTTTGGAACTTAGTAATAGATAGAGCCAACCACATGTAGGGCTCCAACAAAGTAAGGTTGAGCTAAAAGCTTTGAAGACAAGTTGTTGAATCCTCCTCGTGGGCGTAGGTAAAAAATCATCCAACATATGCTAACCATGCCAAACATCGAGAGGTTGAAAATTTGGATTAAGTTCTTGCACATCAACATGTTTTATTTTCTTATTTTTCCAATTCGTAAATTAAAATGCAGAATTTATTGTTGCCGATGCTTTTGAACAATCATGGAAACTAAAACATGTATAATTCCTAGTGTAAAGTTAAATCCTAAATATTTAGAGTGGTATAGATTTGATTGGCTCAATTGATAAGAATTTACCATGTATAAATGCTTTTAACACGATCTAAATCTAATAACCCTAAGGTTCCAATTTTCGAGGAAAATTCTCATAAACTCGTGTTTTTGATTCTAAAAATGTTGCTCTTCATTGCCTATGTTTCAATCATAAGTAGGTAATCGAGAGCCCACAAATGCCCAAAGAATATTTTACTTCGACACAAAAATTGGAAAATGAAATTGAATACGTAGAAAATGAAAAAAGATGAAAGTAGTTGTGATGATTATGAAAGCAAATATTGTGATGACAAGGGAGGTGAACCTCGTGGAAATCTAGGATTATCAAGCATGTAGATGGAAAATCACATGTTAGGAAAATAAGTTTAGGAATCGACAATGGCTTAGTGTAATAGCGTAGAAATAGGCGCACAACTCACTTTGTGTCATGCCCATTGATGCATTGAAGATTCATTTTGTACATGACTGAAAAGGAGGTCAAGCATATTCGACAATTGGGCCATACCTGAGGCCTAAACCATGGTTTGTGTCTTGTAAGCATAGCCTCTACCAATTCATCAAGGAAAATGGTTACATCTATTTCCACTCAAAATGATTCCATGAGGACCACATACAATGACAAATATCAGGTGCGTAAAGGGACCAGCTAGGTCCAATTTATATCCCGCTTTCTCGTTAATTTGTTATATTTCTAATATTATCCTTTTTACCAACAAATATGTATGACCAATGAAATTTTTTTGCAGGGAATGAGAATGTTGACCTACGTGGAGGAAGCTAGGGTTTTCACAGAGACTATGCAACTAGTTTCGACAAGATGGAAAAACCAGCTCCATACAGTTTCTAGAACTGAACTATACCAAAGGCACAACATCAAAAGTTGCTTGATGCAAATGAGGCGTAGTAAGGCATAACCATGCTCCTTTTTTTCGTGACCTAGAAACAACATTAGCAACGAGTACCCTAGGTGATGGGATTATAGCCCGAATTATTACAAACAAATTGAGTTATGCTTCCGTAGCTCGCTTTGAATCAAATTAACATAAGATCACCAAGTTTTGTCAATCAAAATTTTTTAAAATGTAATTTATAGATTCCTCGAAGGAAGAATGAAACAATAAAAAATATACACAAATAAACGAATTTGCCGTTGCTACACTCTTCACGCAAGCTTCGTTCCAATGTTTCACACACAACAAAAACACAACCAATCGAACATACCATCCAGGGTATAAACTATGTTTTCAATTTAACATTTAAAAAAACCCAAACTCGCATTACATAGAAATCACTCCTTTCTTACGTACTCAACAATCTTATCTTTTTTATTTTATTTTATTTATAAAACATCGTTTTCTCGTCTACACTACTCTACATCTCCCATAAAAAAAAAACGATCCTATCCTACTTTACACTTAATGAAAAACATATTACAATCAAATCCATGTCGATCTCAACAACAAAATTACGATCCCTAATTAATTGCACTTCAACACCCAGCAACTGCCTCTAGCCTATCACACATGAAAAATAGGTCGCCTTCTATGCCGTAATAACGAATTTGTTGAATCGACCGATCTCCTTGATTTGTCCATGCGTATCGAGCTCTTTGACCATCAATTATGTATTATCTAGAAGATCTCGGGGTGTAGTTGAGATAACACATCAATATGTTAACTTACATGCTCGTTCCTCATCATGACAAATTTCGCTGGAGCAAGGAAAGTGAGAACCTGGAAAACAACCACTGAAACAAGAACATAAATCAAACTATTGGAACCAATTTAATTGTTGGAACCGAAATTAACTTTTTCAAAAAAGAAAAATTGACCATGAGGTCAATCTAGAACATGGTAATTTACGTTCCCGCATTAGACTCTTAAAAAGAATGCTCCATCAAAACTTTAGGATTTATTTGATATTTCTGAATATGTCGCGGTCATCCAACTAGCATCTTCGACTACGTTCTTCCATTTACTAGATATGATAATATGTCCGTCTTCATTCTCTTTGTCACTTTCCTCTTCAAGATTGCTTCACTTCTTCTCCTTGTCGTCTTGGCATTTGTTCCTCCCAATTTAGAGTATGAACTTCCTTCGCAATTCATCTGATTCTGCTTCTCGATTCATCGTATGGGTACAAGTCTCGCAACATTAAAGATGGGGATATTCTAATTTTCTTCGGTAGCTCGATTCATAAGCATCGCGTAAAACTTCCTCAAGATTCTGCATGGTCCTATCTTTTTCCCTCTTTTAATTTATTATAAGTCCCTACAAGAAATCTTCTCTCCTCAAGTAAACCATAACCAAGTCACCAACTCTGGAACTCCTTTTTCTTCTTCACATCAACCCTCTTTTTCATACTTGCCGTTGCTTTCGTAACCTTTGGATTGACATCTTCCGCAATTTTTTTCATTTGTTCGCAAATTCTTCAGCCCTTGCACCTTTTGGTCTCTTACTTTCCAAATCTATAAGGTCATATACTCCCAGGATGTATCAAGAAAACAATTTGAAATGGACTCTATTCTTGTAATTTCCGTTAGGAGTATCATTATAAGCAAATTCAATGAGCAAGTGCTACCTCTAATATCTTGGATTTTTATAAACCAAGCTTCTTAGTATGTTTCCAAGCTCCTATTCACCACTTCGGTTTGCCCATCCATCTCGAGATGATAGCCGAGCGAAAATTGAGGTTTGTACCTAGATTCTCCATAGAGTCCTCCAAAAGTGTCCCATGAACTTAGTATCCTCGTCCGAAACAACATCATAGGAAACCCATGTAATCTTACAATTTATGGGGAAAAACAAATTAGCAATATGAGTTGCATCACTAGATTTCACAAGCAATGAATGAGCTATTTTTGAAAATCGTTCTCTCAACAACATGATAGAGTCATGTCCTCTTCGGTGCTTTTTGGCAAACCCAAAACGAAATCCACATGGACCGCATCCCAAGGCATTTTTGGTATTGGGCAATGGCCGATATAATCCAATGTTTTGCTCCTTCCCTTGGCATGTGGACAAATCCTACATTTCTCAACGAACTTTTTAACATCAATTTGTACTTTGGCCAATAATAGAAAGCATTCACTTGAGCGAATGTCTTGTCCAAAATTCAAAGTGTCCAAGATAATCCTCCACTATGTTTTTCCTTAATCAGATTTTCTCTCATGGGGCACTTAGGAATGCACGATTTGTTGTTTTTGAACAAAAAACTTCCTTGAATCATGTAGTCCAACCATTGGATTCTATTATAAATCAAAGGATTTTGAACAACTACATATATTTCTTTTTAAAATTCGTGTCTTCCTTTGTACATGTCAATCATTTCTTCAAACCCAAAATGCTAATCTTCGGCTCTTGCACAACCAAATTTACTCGACTCAAAGCATTAACAATTTATTTGACTTACCGCTTGTGTGCTTAATTACAAGGTGAAAATTTAAAATCTACCCACTTAATGTGCTCTTTGGGTTCCAACTTTGCTGATTATTTATGAACCTACATGATTATCGAAAAACAAAATAAACTTGGGCAATGCTAGTGCCTTACTTTTAAAGCTTGCACAACATCATAGAATTCTTTACTATAGGATGAGGCTTTTCGCTTTGGCCTCCATCTAACTTTTCAATGAAATAAGCTTATAGGTCTTCGTCTTCCGGCTAGGACACTAATTGTTATCCCACTAGCATCAACAACTCTAGAAGTTGTATCAAAGTTTAAGTGCCAAAAACATATTTTTCAAAGGACTTTTTTCAATAGTTTGAAGTTTGTCCATTACTTTGTCCACATAAATCGCCGTTTTCTCTCCTATATTTTTTTAACTATCCGTGCATAGATATGACTAAAATTCTTATAATTTTTTTATAAAAACTTGCAAGACCATGGAAACTTTACCTAAAATACGCTCCTTGGAGTTGGTAAATTCAAATTCTTTGTATTTTCTTTGGGTCCATTCTTCAAACCTTTTGAGATTGTTGCATCCCAAATAAACACAAGCTCTTTCTTCATGAAACCGTACTTTGTTAAATTTATCGCCAACTTCTCTTTTTTCAAAGTATTCAAAAACCAACTTAAGATGTTCTATATGCTCTTCTTTACCCCGATTGAAAATTATAATATCATCAAGATAAACGATCACAAATTTCCCAACATATTCTTTTAATACCTCATCCATCAAAGGTCATAAATGTACTTGGTGCATTAGTGAGTCCAAAAGGCATCACTAACCATTCATACAACCCACTATTGGTCTTGAATGCGCCCATTCATCCCCCTCCCTAATCCTTATTTGATGGTATCTACACTTCAAATCTATTTTAAAAACACTTTGACCCATTCAAACAATCCATCAAATCATCCATACGTGGTAGGGGAAATCTATACCCGATAAGGATCTTATTTATCGCTATGGAGTTGGTGCACATGTGCCATTCACCTCCTTTCTTTGGGCTAAGCACCGCTGGTACCACTACGTACTTAGGCTCTCCTTTTATCGATTCTTTATCCAACAACTCCGCACCCGTTCTCGAACTTCTTCATTTTCCCCGAGGAGTTAGCCTATATGTTTCTTTGCTTGTAAACTTGCACTAGGTATTAAATATATATGATGGTCGATACTTCTAATTGGTGGCAATGCATTTGGAAATTCACTAACAATAATGTTGACATAATCATTTAGCATATTTTTAATTTCCATACAAATTATCTAAATTAGTAGAAGTCAAAATTAATTTGGTTTACCCATACCACAAAATGCAGCTCCTTCTCTTTTTTGACTTCACATAACAACTCTTTCCACTGATCATCAAAACATTATTTCCACTCGCTTCTCCTTGTTTGCTTCATCATTCAAAGGAAACAATGTGCTTCTTCCCATCCTTCTCTAAATAAATGTGTTCCTTCGCCATCATGAATGGTTTTCCTATCAAACTCGCTAAGGTATTCCCAACAATATATGGCACACATCCACATTGGCATTGCATCACATAATATCACATTTTTATATGTACCAATTTGTATCTCCACTTTGCATTGTTCCGTCACTTCAAGAGCCGATGTCCTTAATGTAACCAAGACACTTTGTAGGAGCAGTGGTGTACCATCTTATTCAACCCTAATTTCTACTCATCTCGTGAGACAATATTGTCAAGTATTCCTACCTATCAATCACAACCTTGCAACATTGTTCTTTAGACTTGCATACAATCCTCAATATAATTTTCCTTTGAGTCGGTTCATTTGCTTCCTTCTCCCGCTCTTAAGCAACACCTTTAGCACAAAGACTCCATCGCTTTAGGTGGCTCTTCATTCCCCATGACCCGAGGGTTTTCTTCTCTTTTGTCTCAACTATATCTACATTTCTTTGATTTGTTGTTTTGTTTTGAGGGCAAGTACATGATCCATGTCCTAATTCTCCACATATGTAACACTCGGATTTCTCTTCCCTAGCTCTACCTCTCGGCACAAATCTTCCTCTACCAAAGTCTCCCTCCGTGTGGCTTCCATTACCAACCTCCCGTCTACCTCGAGAATTCCCATCTTGGTCCGGAAGCTCCTCTTCCTCTCGTTGACTTTTACCTCTATTTCGACTTGCTTCCTCAATATTTTCTCCTCTCGCCTCTCAGTTACTTGGATAGGCATCTTCAATTATATTCCGCACTTAGCAGTATTGATTTCATCTCTCATGTCATATCTCGCCATTGATATAACTCGCTACCTTTTCTATGTCATATTCAACATGTCTTGATCTAAATACTCGCCTGTAAAACTCCTCAGCAGAATTTTCGACAATCATCCCTTCGCCTTAAGTTTGTAACTCTCTCGAAAAAGGTTCAATTGGTGTAATCCTAGTACAAAATTACTTAATTTTCTCACCATTTTATCCTTACCACTTAATCTCTGTCTTCCTTTTCTAGATGCTTTGTAGTTCACCCCACCATATGGCCGCATATTATTCAATATGGAAGCTCAATTTCACTCTTATTCTCGACCTCCTCATAGGGTCAAAATACTGTCTAATGAATCGATCCATCCATCAACTCTTCCACATTGCCTTCTGCGCGTAGGTATTTCATCTTTGTCTTCCAGAATTGATTTCTTCCAACATCTTGAAAACTTTGGTTGCTTCACTTTCTTCCTCTTCTTCTTCCTCGAATATTCTTCTTCAACACTACTATTTCCCTCATCGTGTACTCTCCTCCGAGTGCTTTCCATTATTTCCATTCTCGTGCGAAGATGTATAATTTCTTCAATCAAAATCGCATTGGCTACAAGTCTTCCCGACTTCCATGCCGCCTCCTTCTCTCTTGGGTGGCATATTTGTTGAAATCTCCAAGAACATAAATTAGTTCTTGTCTCGCTTGATACCAAATGATGGGGTTCCGCCCGTAATTATTACAAACAAATTGAGTTATGCTTCAGATCCGCTCCGAACCAAATTAACACATGATCACCAAGTTATGTCAATCAAAATTCTTTTAAAATGTAATTTTTCATGATTGCTTGAAGGAAGAATGAAACAATAAAAAAATATACACAAGCCTCCAAAACAAATTCACCATTGCTACACTCTTCACACAAACTGCTCCAACGTTGCACACAAGCAAAACACAATCAATCGAACATATTGTTGAGGGTATAAACTCTATTTTCAATTTAATATTAAAAAAAAACCCAAACTCGTATTACATAGCAATCAATCCTCCTTTCGCGTACTTAATAATCGTATCTTTCCTTTATTTTTATTTTTATAAAACTCCGTTTTCCGTCTACGCTATCCACATCTCGCAGTTGAAAAAAAAAAAAGAAAAAGAAAAGAAGAAGAAGAAGATCCTATCCTACTTTACTCTTAATGAAAACAAACATTACAATCAAATCCATGCCGATTTCAACAAAGAAAATTACGATCCCCACTCAATTGCACTCCTCAACACCTATGCTAACCACTCGCCTATCATGCATTAAAAATAGGTTTTGCAATCAACTTCTATGCTAGAATAACGAATTTGTTGAATCGACCTTTGTATCTCCTTTGATATGTCCATGCGTATCGAGCTCTTCGACCATCATTTGTAGAAATTTATATACACCGTGATGTATTACCCGATTCTCCTTGATCTAATAATTATATTCACTATTAAATACAAAATATTTCTACTTAATTCTTTTATGGAAATTTAATCATTGAATTTAAACACATATGACGAAAAATCAATTGCACATAACACAAAAGTTTTTAATTTGTTAATAAAGCTAAACCCCAACTATCATATATTATGTATATCATGGATCATGAAACAATCTCATACAAAATTTAATCAAGAGCTCTCAATACAATATACAATCATTTCACATTGTCATACAAAAATTAAGCCCATACATGCACCATTTCCATCGCCTCCACAACCTCGCCTCCATCAGGCAATCCCCGTTGATGAAAATCCCCGAATGAATTCGATCTTGCCTCTGTCTTTGACCGTGAAATCCTCATTGGCATCTCCAATGTGTGTGTAGATGCATTGAATGCACCACTATAGTCACAACTCGATAGTCAATCTAGCCCTTTCACCTATCTCAACTAGGTCTCTACTGGATCCGATATGCACGTAGTTAACAATACTATTTCTTCGCCTGCATGTGAGACCACCGCTTGTGAATTAATTAAATACTAATTCATTGATCTCTCTAGTATTTAGTTACAACTAGTTACAACTAGCGTAACCGAGTTTAATTCACTTAATTGTGTTAAACTAAATAACAACTCACATAACTACACATCCAACTCTCGTTACAACTTTGTATCACTTAGTTACAATGAATTCCACTCGATGGTCCACCAACCAACCACTTCAACTCAAAATCCCCTTAGCTAACTAATTTTCCACTTTAGTTAACTAGTTTCAAGTGCTCATTGAAAATAGATAATTATTTATTGTCTAATTACCGTTAAGGGCTTAACAATAATCGACATGCATTCTATCTTAGACATGCATTCCACGAAACAACTTCGCACATGCATTCCAAACCGAGATGCCTTCATCCGATATAGTTTTCTCAACCATCTATAAATAGATTATTGCTAAAAATAGACTTTGATCCAAATTCTAAAAATAGACATATCACCTAAAAATAGCTCTGCGGGCTCCACCTAGTGTAGAAGCATCTTCACTAGGATCATCATCTTGTTGAATCTCAACACTCCCTCTCAACAAGAAAGGATTATCTTTCACCCCCGATCCCCGTCTCTATGGTATTCGAATTTTCTTCTCGGTGAATGCGTTCGTCGTAATATCCGCATCCTCGATCTTCCGTAGGAATGGTATCAAGCAACATGATCTTCTCGCTCATTACGCCTCTCGATATGATGATAATCGAATATCTATATGCTTAGATCTATCATGAAAACGCGGGATTAATCGAGAGTTTAATGCAACTCGATTATCACAATGAATCACCGTAGGATCTAAATGAGAACCAAACAAACGACCGGGATCTTTCCTCATCCAGACATTCTCACATGTGGCTTGACTTCACGCTATGTATTTCGCTTTCCGCCGGAACCGAGTGCCACGCATCTTTGTTTCCTCGCTCGTACTCGGAAACAATCGTAGATCCGATATCGAAAACTCCCTCTTGATGTGCTCTTCTGTCCATTGGGCTACTTCCGCCCAATCTCGCATCCGTGAAGCCATGCAACTTCACCTCATCCGTCTATCCGTACTCATAAGCCGTACTCGCATGTGCCCTCGAGATATCTCAAGACATGCTTGCCCTTCCAAAAGAGCTTGGTAGGCTTAACCATCGCTTGACTAAGCCGGTTCACCGCATAGCATATGTTCAATCTTTATATTAACTAAATACATGAGCGAACCCACAAACTCGCCTATAGACAATAGCATCCACTACCTTTGTCAATGTAGCATCCTCTTCTTCCAGCTCGGAAAAGGAGTATTCATGGGTTTGCAACCTTCCATGTGAAACTTACCAAGTATTTCCCTTGCATACTTTCCTTGAGGACAAACATCTCAGCACCTCTCGCCGCTATTTCCAATCCAAGGAAATAGTGAAGGAGGGCCATATCCTTCATCTCGAACTCCTTTCGCAAGATCCTCCCGCATGAGTGTATCACCACCATCACTGGGCCGCATTAAATCAACATAAAGAACAATGACAAAAGGTTACCTCCCACCACAATCTAGTATAGGTTTGCATCCGCTCACTTTGGTGGCCAAGTCCGTGAAATAGCTATCGATCCGAGTGTACCAAGCATTGTGGTGCTTACCAAATGCATGCAATTCTCTTTTTGAGTCCGTACACATGCGACTCCCTCGTCGAAGATTTCAAATCCTTCAGATTGCTCAATGCACACTTATTCCTCAATGATCCCATTAAGGAACGTAGTCTTCACATCCATCCGATGAATGTGCTAACCCATCTCGCGCCGAGAGAGCAAGGATGGTCCTTATGGAAGAATACCGTGCGACAGTATAAAGGTTCCTACAATCAATCTCCTCCTCGATCCGTGAGAAGTCCCGGCCACAAATCTTCTCAGTACTTCTAACCACTCCCAACAACAACTTGCTTTACCTTGTAGATCCATCTTAAACCTACCATCGATTTATCAACCAAATCTCTGGAACAATTTCCTCAAGAATCAAGCCGACAATGGAGTCACACATTTCTCCACCATCGCATCTACCCATGTGGGCCCCGACCGTGCTGAAGGAAGATGGCGAGTCACACATTTTCATGGGAGCCATGTATCCAAAGGTATTGGTTAGAGACAGCCTCTCACCGCGCCGTGAAGTAGGGACTCACATTCTGCGTCGCATGAAGCTTCAACTTCTCAACTTCTATGGTACACCTTCTCGCCGCCCGATGTTTGGCTCTCGCGTGAGTGGACTCATCGACTCGTTGTAGCTCCTGCAGACAACCTAGAGTTGTGATAGACCAAGACGAGACATCTTAGCATAGCAAGGAGCATATAATATAATGTATGAAGTCAACCCCGGGCCTCACATGCTATCTCCCGTAAATAGGAAATAAACTAGAATGGAACCAAACTCGTAAACTGATACAGAAAAGATACTCGTGACAAGATGCGTAACCTAATACAAAATCAACCGACAATCTGCAGATAGCGATCGCAAAGCGGGCCGATTCGTAAATACTACGTACATAAATTATCGAAGGTGCATGTAGTGAAAGAAATATCGAGAAGATATTAGTTAACATTGAGCCGATACCCGCATATACAATACCACCATGCATGGGCTTACCAATCTAAGAATCCATACATGACAATAGCATTTTAAAAGTACACCCTCCCCCAAAGCAACTAATATAGCAAAACACGGTTTAGATGAGTAATGGAATGTAATATCATGCATGAGCCATATTTAAAGCGCTCAATCGGGGATTCGAGCATGGGCATCAACTAGGATGAATCCACATCGTGTCGTTGAACCACTTGCATTCCAAAAATGATACAAGAAAGGATGGATGAAATGAAATGTTCTATTAATAACACAAAAAAGAGAGTTACAGACCGTGAAATACCAAAGAATTTAATCCTCTTCGACGGATAGAACTCCTCCTCACCGAGAACCTATGGGTCGAGCCTTCATACAAGAATTTTACAAAAATGTATGCAAAAAAAGCCTTTCACCGCATAATTTTCTCGATAAAAAAATCGAACCTCTCTTTATAATGCTTTCATGGTTTTTATAGGATAAACCGTAAATGATAGTAAAAGAGGTAGGATGAACGCACCGGTATAATTAAAGCAACATGGCTTTAAGCATTCACGCCTATACCGTCAAATGACTAGCAGGTTATTGTACTCGTGGCTCGCTAACCGAAATAAAATGCACCGGGTAGAAATCTCTCCGTGGACACCAAGTAAAGCAAGAAATCACATAAATATTCGTCTCTGAAAGAAAACTTTGAATAAAGCCTCGAGACATTGTTTTCCGTGTATAGATATTTCGAAGATGTGCGGGTAGGATCAACTCGTACTCGCTTCAAAAGGCTAGAAATAGCCCCAAGAATCTTCAACTACTCGTATTTAATTCTCTACCGATCATCGATACTTTTCTCTCGCCCCATTGATATCTCCATCTATGAACCTACAACTTTGAATGTCCCTTCACAGGTTTGAAAAATTAAAACTCGCCTCTTAAATCGGGAGTCTGTCGATTTGGCTTCCGAGGACTTTCTTCATAATTCGTTCAAAATGGTCCGACGTGTGCTCGACTTTTATAATGGATGCCGCAAATTATGATAATTTTTCCGTCGTTGTCAACCCTCGCAAAACACACAAAGCCGTGAAGAAAACAAATACATGGGGGACAACAATGCAATGGAAGCTAGATCAGAGTACGTAGCGACGTTACGAAGCGCTGAAACATGCAGTAGGTGACGAGAAAATGCAAAGGAAGTAATGCATAAGGGTCGGTCGCAGTTTATAATGCGGGAATATTAAAAATAGTAACGTACGAATGAAATATATAACGGTGAGGAAGAAATGCGATAACACGGGATGATGATGCGGAGGGTGACCAGGTCAACAACGGCATGCAAATGATCTAGACCGTTTGATCTCCAAAGTAGATCGACTTCATAAAAATACATTGAAGGCAATGAGATGGTGGGCCAAGGGGCAGCGGGGCTTGGATTAAATCTCATGCAACTGGCGTGATGGGCCGCCAGATGAAGGCCCCCCGGGATCGACGACCGTAATGAAAATTACGCGCGCTTTGTTCGAACAATGCGCGATGGAGAGCGGTTTCTGTGGCCGACGAGGAGACACGCGCTGGGAATGAGGAATTGTCTGCGGAAGAATAATGCTGTCGCCGAAAAGCTGTGCGATATAAACCACTCGGTTTTGAATGCTGTTTCGCAAGCGGGGACCACCGGCATCAGGCGTTTAACGCGAACCTGATTTCCGCGCTAGATCTACCCGCCGAGATGCGCTTTGGGTGATGAATTGAGGATCGTGAATGCCGCTCTCGATCTCCGTACAGAGCAAACGGCCGAGGGTGCGCCCGATATACATATGATAAGCGCTTCCGGTTTTAGCATTCGGGCCCGTGCCCGTATTACATGGAGAACGGGACGGAGGGGGTTGGGGTCAAGGAGCGGTGTCGTAATATTTTCAAATATGAATTTCTGCTGTGCCCTTTCGATACGTAAGCTGAGGTGAAAAATGGTAACAATGGGCATGAGAATGATTTTCCAAGGTCGAAAGGGGAATTCGTATACTGAGCCGCATTGTCATGAATGAGAGAAACGACGATGATCATTGCCTACTCCGGGGACGACACGCTTCATCCGGACGTGTCGAGAAACCGCACTTCCGATCGTCCCGTATACGTACTCGCTCTCCAACACCTCCATTTTTGACTTTTATAATTCATAATGACACCCACATTATTCAAACAAAAACAAAAAGGAAACTATCATACAATATAATACATCAGCCGGTTTCGCATGAATCGTAATTGGAAGTAGGGCTTAAGGGAATTGACGATGATAGGGCGTTTGAAGAAAGTCGCTCGTAAATTCTCCAACCCGAAAGTATTATTGCCCCCTTGTTCCAAAATTTTGAAAGGACCAAACCGCAGGGGGTCGAATTTACCATGTTTACCTTTTTCAAACCTCTTCGAATATCCCACCATGCACCAAATCACTAATCACAAACTTTCTTGTTTGGTATTGATAAAAATGTGTTTCATATTTTCTCTTGATATTATATTAATCTCTCGATTCACTCCGGCCCCGTGTTTCTTCTAATTCCACCAATTTATTGATTCTCCATCATCATTAGGTTCTCATGGATTTCTTTACATGAAGTGGGCCACCGAAGCACTGACTGGGAAAACGTTACCGTCCATACCCAATTCATAGGATTTCTGCTGGTTTCTTTGCCGGTGATTCCACAGCCTATGAGAAAATTTCAATTGGGAATCCTAATTCTTTTGATTTTCATTGATAATTTTCTGCCCTACCGAGTTTTATTTGAAGACTCGCTAAGCCATTCCTCGCGGGATAGTAAGCCGTAGAGTGACTCGCATGATATTGTATTACCGGCGTAAATTCATAAATTTTGTAGACTTGAAGGCTTATGACATCGTGACTATCCTAGCAGACAAACAAACTCCGGATAAGATGTTTTCCTCCATGAACTTTATGATCACAAGATCGTAGCATTCCTGCGGTGCATGGCTTCCACCCATTTGGTGAAATATCCGTGGCTGCTAATATCCATTATGTTGTCCACTCGATGGGGATGTATTTCACCTATAAACTAATACCCCATTGTTTGAATGGTTCACCCACATGCACCGGAATCAGGGGAAATGGTGCCGATTGCCTCTCAAAGAAATTTCGACATTTATCACATGCTCTTACCCTGGGAAACATCTCCAAAAAGCTTTGGCCAATAGAAGCCAACTTTCGTACCTTATGAGCCGTGGCCCTCCACCGTAATGGTCACGATCCCTTAATGGAATTTTGCCATAATACTCTCGACTTCATTCTCCGTGAGACATAGGAGTAAGATGCTCGAGGGATCTCGCTTAAATATAGCCGGGCCATCGGCGACTATATACTTCGTGATTTCAATCTCATCGCTTCGTATTTAGTTTTGCCGTCAACTGAGGGCACCGAGTGTAAGGAGATATTCTACTATCTCTTTGTACCATAGACTAGTGAGGTACTTTAGATGTGTTTCTCGAGTAGCTACTCCAATTCCATGTCGTTCTTCTTTTTCCTCGTATCTCTCACCGTTATAAGGGAAAAATTCTCGTTCGTGGCTTGATAGTTTGACTTCGATAACATTTTCGCTAGCCCCCTCGTCCCATAATTAGCTTAGTAGGGCGGATGTCCGACCGTATTCCGTATTTTAGCAATCCACTTACCCCTTTTTCCTTCACGATCTCCGAATAAGGATATCTACAAAATAGCCGTGTGTACAAATGTACATGGGACCTAATATATATACTTAATGCTTTGAGAGATTTCACTAGGCGTATATGTTTCTTCAATATGTTGTATTTTAATTTCGCATCGTTCTTGTTAAATTCGACCGAAAAGGCAATAGTCGCTCATACCCTTCATAATTTTTCCGCAATAAAACTCCTGCCATTGTATGAGGTGATGCAAAAGAGAAAATCATGAAAGGTTTATCATAATCCCCGGTCCACTCAGCACAAGGGCTTCTGCCAAAGCATTCTTTATCCCGGTAAATGCCTCCCGTGATTCGTGACCACTTTACCTCGTTATTCTTTTTCAAAGATGTCCGTTATATGCCCGACTATCTCAACATAGTTAGGGATAAACCTTCTCAAGAAATTAATGCGCCCTAGGAATACTTGTACTTATTTCTTATTTGCGGGAAAAGCAATACTGCTTATAACCTCTACCCTCTTGGGATCTATCTTCACCCCATCTTTACTGCCAATATGGCCCAATAGCTTTCCTTCTAATGCAAATAAAGACTTTTGAGGATTCGTAGAGAGACCATACCTTCGCATTTATCAAAAGTTCTCCAAAGATGTTCAAATGTGCTCAAGATCATTCTTTGAAAATATAGTTATATCATCGAGATAGGGACTACCGAGAATTTATCTTGCTCCCCAACAAAAGCAATATCCATCGCCCTTGAAAAGTAGCCCCCGCATTAATTAGTCCGAAAGGCATCCCGGCGTACATAAATGTACTCCATGGTGTGGTGAAAGAAGTCTTCTTTCGATCCTATGGAATTACAGCCACTTGATTACAAATCCAGAATCCATCCATCATCGACATCCCAGAGGCTCCAACCACTTTCTCAGGATGTAATCCACTAGGTAATGGATAATTATCCTTTAAGGATGCTTTTGTTTAAATTTTCTAAAATCCACACAGCCTTATTTTCCATTCTTTTCAGACAGACAAGGTTTGCCATCCATTCGTATACCTCAAAGGTACAATTATTTTGGCTTTTAGCAACTTCTTGATTTCTCTTCTAATAGTTATAAAGAAATAGGGGGATTGATTTGTCTGAGTCATTATGGGGCTTTACATATGCCTTCAATGTATCGTGTTGCATAACATCGATATCAAAAGTTTTCAAACTCGACAAGACTATGCAAACACATCTTTGTAAGACTAAAATATCATATAACTTTTTGTATTCTCCTGTGGATCTTCGGACAATTTGACAATTTTAGGTCGCATCAAGATCTAAATTGTATTTCCACCGATTCTCTTCTACCACTTTGCTTGGTCGTTAATGGGACATCATTCTTGATTAAATACATTTTCGTAGGCACCAATCCTCTGTATAATGTTTCCTTCAACCGCACACTTTATTTCCCGCCACTTTTCCTCCCAATTTCTTTTGAAATATCTTCGATTCATCTTCTTCATCATCAATCTCCATTGGAGAATTTCATCAAGCCTAGAATCTCTTCATCTCATTTTTCATCTTCAAACACTGCCGTTGTTTAATATTATCCGTGATTGAAGGCCGATAACGCACTCGACCTCATATCTTAAAAGAGGGTTCTAAGGTGGTCTAAATGTACTAGCAAAATTAACGCAAGGGAATCAACCATCCCATTCGTTCTCGGCATGAACCGAATATTAAATGCCAAGAAGAAATTTCACCATGTCCCAAACTTCATTCCTATACGCCCTTAGCCCAGGATGCTTCGTCCGACATTGATTCCTCGATTTGTCTGACTACCAGTTCCCGAGTCTCCTAACCTTTAAACTTCGTATATTCATATTCCCCGTCGTCCGCAATCCTAGCAAGTGCTTCATAGTCACCGCATTATTGGTGGCTTCATATTCTTAGTTTCTTGAAAGAAAGTGGGATCCATTACTCATAGGAGAAATCGTAGCACTCCTACCTCCATTTCCTTCTCTTGAATTTCCTCTCTATCGAAATGAAGTGTCCATATTCCTCGTTCATGTTCTCTTCCGAGGGTCGCCGCCTCCTGATCCAAGTGTATGATGGCTGCTATGAGCATAATCTTGATCTTCTTCCAAAGATCAAGCATGAAAAATCTCCTTTACTATATAGATTGGTGAATTTACGTAATCTGTTGCACTTTAATACCATCTCTGGATAAATCTAGTCTTCCCCCCGTACAATCTCTCGTCACCAAAAATCGGGATAGTGGCATATGTTAAATCCATTTTATTTGATCCGCCAATTTTTGTTCCCCAGGACCTTGATAGCAACATACCAAAGCGATTGAATGTCACCAATTAACATGTCCACACACATTCTTTGGCCGGGATTTGGGCCAAATTGACTACCAAATCCTTGATCATCCCTAAGCATTTAACGGCTTCGGAATCAAATGAGTAGAGGTCTTTATATGGACGTGTGATTTGTAAACCTAGTTGTTCCATGATCGACGTAGGCATAAGATTATGGAAGCTCTGCATCTAACATGTAGTTATGTAATAGTAGGTCATGGATTACTAGAGACACATAGAAGGGTGAGTAGAGGACATATCTCCTCAACATGTGGGCCAAAAACTACCATGGGTCTCTTCTCAAGGTTGAGACTATATGGGATGATTGGTGCTTCGGAGGGAGCATGAAAGATGTGACTTGAGATTGATATGTCAGATGTTTCAACACACTATGGGACCGGGATTTTTACCTTTTCAAGTTCTTTATGACAGAAGCAGAGGGGGACTTTTCCATCACAACCCCTTTTAACTCTTTATTTTCAACCGGGGGCTTGGCTTCTTTAGTTACGTATTTGACATTAGGGGGAATAACTCGCTTTTGAAGAAGAAGGAATTTGATCATTAGGACTCAACCGTGTAGAGGCCGGCTATCTTCGTTCGTAGCTTTTTGCATCGTTAATTCCTCCCGGAAAGGTGTGCTTCTTTCCGGGTTAACTCTTCTTCTTGCTCTTGGGTACGAGTCCTCTTTCCTAGAAGATCCGAGATTATATCTTCTATTGAAATGTGCTTGCATGAAATCATCAAATTGTTTACAATAATGATCAAATTCTACTTTTTATCTGTCTCTTTGTCTTTTTCTTTCTTCTTGTAATGAGCACCTACCATCCTTCCCTCGCAAAGGGCATTCTTCTCCATCACTATTTTAAAAGGAAAGATTTGCATCATCCAAGCAACATCTATAGTAACATTGTCATCAATAGAATCATCTACTGACCTTCTGCACAATGGGTGTGGTACTTGATCTTGTTGTTCTTTTGATTCCCTTGGAAATATTTGGTGGGTGGTCTTCTCAGACCGAGGATTGTAACCTTTGTTTGGAGCATTTTGGAAGTTTTTGAAAGTCAATTTCATTTCCAATTCAAGCTTAACCATTGCATCAATTTGCTCATTTCTTCCATTTTGTCTCGAGTCTCTCGTCGTGAATAGAAGTGGATGCCTCCTCTTTTCCCTTCTTTTTGGTATCTTTGCTCAACTCTTTCTTGATTTTTCTGGAGGCAAAGTTTGCTTCTCCATGAAAGGTCACCGAGCATCATCCGTAGTAGTATGCTTTCTTCTCTCAGAGAAGCAAATTATGAATCAAAGGCTACTACAAAACAACTAGTGTATTGATGGGGTTTCATATCAAATAGGAGACTCGAGAGACCACATATTAAATCTCTTGATGTTCTCGATACCTTCATTGTGTCTTTTCTTTATGTATTGAACTCAATTAGAGAATTTCCATGATCTTTCTTCTCTCCTTACTTCTCGAGGAAAGTGCTTCATGTTATCCCAAGTGGTAATAGAACGGCTGCCCAATGTCTTAAACCACTTTTCGATCTTCACCATCAAGAGATCGCACAAATAGTCTTAAGACCACGTCTAAATGTTCCACATTAAAGTTCTATGCAAAGGAGTGTAGTATCAAGATGTTTCGAGAATCAATCTCATTTTCTCCATTGAATCTCGGGCAAGACCTTCGTAATCCTCGGGGCATATCATTCAAGACTAAAAAGGAGCATATTTATTCATCAAGAAAGCTTAACACGGGGCTACTCGAGGAGGTGGAGGTAGTGTGATAGTTTGATGAGTAAGAGGAGGAGGTGAAGAGGAGGAAGTGGAGTATTAATAATAATAGGAATATACTCAACGAAAACTTGAGGGGTTGAGGGGAACAAAGGTCTATTAAACGCGTATCCTTCGGTTACTTCCTTGACCTCTTCAACCTCGTGAGTGGGATGAAGACTATTTTTATTTCTAATACCCTCTCTGGGTGGACTGCCCGAGTAATAATAATCAAGATCTCCCATAGTGGAGTCGGAATTCTGTGAATCGAGAATCTGAGAGGAGGAGGAAGGAAAATCTTCTATAGGCTCTTCGGTGGATTTGGGAAATCCGGGCCGATTTCCTTTCCTCCAATTTCTTCTATGTATAACTGGAAGTCGTGCCCATTAATCGAAGGTGTTCTTTAATAGACTAACTGGCCCTGGGTGTGGCCGATGGTTTCTAACCCGCAACAGATATATCAATCCACGTGAGCTACAAAGTGAGGATATACAACTCTCAACTCGTGCCTACCCATTTAGAGAGAGACAGATTTTTTTTATGTCTAGGATTCTGATTTTCTTAACGTTCTAATGACGCCTAAAAAGATGTTGTAGCTCCTAGAGATACCCCAGAGTTGTGATAGACTGGGGCTAAGCTAGGGACATCTTAGCATAGTAAGGAGCATATAATATAATGTATGAAGTTGTCAACCTCTACCACATGCTATCTCCCGTAAACAAATGGAAATAAACTAGAATGGAACCAAACTCGAAACCGACACATGAAAAGAGATACCGCAGAGACAAGATTCAAAACTCTAATACAAAAGCAACCGATAATTCAGAGACAAGCATCGCAAAGAAAGCCGATTGCTGTGAATACTTCTACGACATAAATTATCGAAGGTGTATGTAGTGAAAGAAATATTGAGAAGATACTAGTTAACATTGAGCTGATACCCGCATATACAATACCACCATGCATGGGCTTACCAATCTAAGAATTTATACATGATAATAGCATTTTAAAAAGCACCCTCCCAAAGCAACTAACATAGTAGAAACACTGTTTATATGAGTAATGGAACAAAATATCATGCATGAGCCATATTTAAAGCGCTCGACCGATCCGAGCATGGGCATCAACTAGGATGAACTATACCGTGCTGAGCCACTCGCATTCCAAAACATGATACAAGAAAGGATGGATGAAAATGAAATGTTCTATTAATATAACACAAAAAAGAGAGTTATAGACTCCAGGAACACCAAAGACCAAATCCTCTTGATGGATAGAACTCCTCCTCATCGAGACCCCAGGCTCGAGCTTCATACAAGAATTTTACAAATGCGCAAAGCCTTTCATTGCATAATTTTCTCGAGAAAACTGGGAACCTCTACAATGCGTTTCTTCATGGTTTATAGGGGAAACCAGAAACATAGTAAAGAGGTAGTTGATGAACGTTTAATTTGCATAATTGAAGAAAAATGACAGTTACTCACGCCCACCGCGAAATGACTATGTTGTGTCAGTTTTGTACTCGTGGCCCGCTAACCTAAATAAAATGCACTGGGTAGAAATCTCTCCAGGACACGACAAAGCGTTATAAACTATTAATAAAAATACTGTCCTTTCCTCGGAAAGAAAACTTTGTTGAAATAAAGCCTTGAGGACATTTGTTATTTCGTGTATGATTTTTCGAATGATGTGCAGGATCTTCAACTTGGTATTCTGGTTCAAAAGGCTATAACTAGGCCCCTGTGACCCGCCACCGTATTTAATTCTCTTCGCCGATCACCGATACTCTTTCTCTCGCTCCATTGATATCTCCATCCGTGAAATTCCGCACCTTGAATGTCCCTCAGGGTTTGACAAATTAAACCCCGCCTTTTAAATTGGAGTCTTGTCGATTTGGCTTCCGAGGAATTTCTTCATAATTCTACTCTAAAAAAATGGTCCTTTGACGTGTGCTCGGCTCTTATAATGGATGCCGCAAATTATGATAATTTTCCGCCGCTCGTCAACTCCGCAAAAACACACAAAGTTGTGAAGAAAACAAATACATGGGGGACAACAATGCAATGGAAGTGACCGTATAATGTAGCGACGCGATGAAGCGACTAAACATGCGTGTGGTGGTGACAGAGAAAATGTAGCATAATACAAGGGGTCGTAGTTTATACGTTGAATATTAAAATATAACGTATGAATGAAATATATAAATGGTAGAGGAAGAATGCGGAAGAACATCGGGATGCGAAGAATACGTGGGATGATGACGTGATATGACCAGCCACCACGGTATGCAAACAGATTCAATCGTTCGATCTCCTGCCGAGCATCGACGATTAAAAACACATCGGAAGGCAATGAGATGTAGGGCTACGGGAGCAATGGGCTTGGATTAAACTGCAGCCTTCGTAATAATGGTCGCTTCTGATGAAGGCCCCGCATCTTATTGCCGTAATGAATATCACTACGCGTTTTGTCCGAACAATAACGCGCGATGGAGAGCGGTTTTAGGGCCGACGAGAGACACGCGGCGGGAATGAGTGGAATCGCTCCGTTTTGAAGAATACCGGCCGCCGCTAAAAAGCGCATGGCAGGCCCCGACCCGTTTTCTTGAACAAATTGTTTTGGGCGCTGGGACCACCGGTGGATCGCGCATCGCGAATCGCGTATTTTCACAAAGCTAGATCTGACCGTCGAGATGCGGTTTGGGCGATGAATGGTGATTGCGACGCCGTTCGGACCGTACAGATCAACGCCCCAGGCGCCGCCCCGATATACACGGATACTCCGGTTTTAGCATTCTCGGTGCCCAAATTATATGGAGAACGGGACTCGAGGGGGCTAGGGCCGAAGGAGCTATGCTCGAATATTTTCAAACATGAATTTCCAAACCTCGATAATGTGTTTTCGAGGTGGAAAATGGTAACGATGGGCGTGAGAATGATTTTCCAAGGCCGAAAAGGGGGAATTCTGAGAGCTCGAGCTAGATTGCCCGTGAAATTTTATAGGAAACGAATTATGACCGACGTACTCCATGGACCTCCCTCCCCGTAGTCGATCCACATCTAGAGACTCATCTTTGGGAACAAGCGCTTCTCCTCTCGCATGCAAGTCTAACGCCCTCTCAAGCGTAAACTTGCGTCCACATTGAATTTTATATCTCGTTGTATTGCGCTCATGCGACCGTTTGAAAAACACACATGATAATTATGGGGTGTTTCTCGTGTACCCCACAAATATCTCTAACTTCAGCAATGCCTAGCTTCTTCTGTTTCTGTCACATGCACATAAACATATGAGCCAAAAATCTTAAAGTGAGAAACATCCAAGCATTTCAAGAAAGCTTCTTCAGTGTACTCATGCCAAGTACTTCTATGAGGACAACCGTTTTGCACATAAACCTCGCAGCCTTCATGCTTCCGCCCACAAGTGCATTGGTAGGCTCGATCATGCAACATGCTCGTGGAACACCCACTATTGTTCGTTTTTCCTCTCCGTGACCCCATTTCGTGGGTTATGAGTTCTTTTTCGAATTCCTTCTTTGCTACGTGTCTTTGAATTCGTTTGAGATGTATTCACCACCATTATCGCTCTAGCTGCAGCCTTCACTTGCTTCCCAGACTCTTTTCTCCACCAATGTTTTAAATTCACGTATCTCTGGAGAATGTTTCCGATCTTTCTTTCCGCATGAAGAAGATCCAACATCTATGAGAATAGTCATAAAAAAAAATAACATAATACCTATGTTTCGCCGTTGAAGCAACCGAGAATGGTCCACACACGTTTGTGTGAACTCTCTCCAGGATCACCAAAGCACATCGACTTTTCATGAAAGGTGTATCTACAAAATTACTCATAGGTACATCCCTTGCACCGATCTATCCGTGCAAGTGTACCCTTGGGAAGACAAGAGAAATCACGTTAAATCTTCGTGGCGCCATGGTGAAGATGCCCCAATCGCCCGTGCCATAATTCGCCCTCATCCTCGCCACCACTTCTTGTTCTTTGCCCACCATTTCGCGCAACTATCTACCTCCAGCCTTGTAGAGATTCTTAATTTGAATCCCTATCCTCTTGGTTTGACCCATTATTTTATGTCGAGGGAAAGATTTCCATCACCGAAAAACGACATCATAACCTCTATCCTCCAAAATCGCGACCGAGACCAAGTTCTTCTTTAGACCTCGAACATGCATAACATTTTTCAACAGAAATGGTTTACCCGACTCCCTCTCAAAGGTAATGGTACCAATGCCGGTTGCACCGTATTGTCCATCGTCACCCATCTCTATATGCATTTGGAGATCTTTCTCCTCCAAGTCACCGAAAAGCTCCTTATCTCCCGTCATGTGGAAGGAAGCACCACTATCAAGATACCACAACGATTCCATTGCGCTGGAACTAAGAATGCGATCAAAGATAAATTAAGTTCAAATCACAAGGCAATGGCCTCACCAACCTGCAGCCTTCAACAACCCTATTATTTTTCATAAGTGCTAGTGGTGAGATGCCCATGTTTGTGACAATGAAAACAATTCACCTTGGACAAATCCAACTTCTTGCCTTTTAGCTACGTATTTTGAGTGGAATTTCTTCCCCTTCCTTTTGCTTGGCAGCCAAAGCATAATCCTCTTCATCATCATGCTTTGACAGTGTCATCCCTCGTGTTCCGCCTAAACTCCTCTCGCACTAGATCTGACTACGCTCATTCCCAATCCGACAATTTTTTCCGTCCGTTGACAGAGTCTTGATAACTATGCCAACTCTTCGAAGTCCCAAGAGAGCTAAGCTCACTCAAATCATCATCAAAAAATACTCCTACACTCCCTGGCTCATCCCTACATTGGACAAACTTTGTGAGATACTTAGGAATATTGCTTCCTTCTCCATTTTGATTTTTCTCAGTTTATCCTTCGCCAATTTCCTATGGTCGCCGTCGCTTTGGAAAAAGATTTGTCAAAGCCTTCCACATTGCAAATGGAGTGACTTTTCCATGATGGCTTGAGACACATGGTTTCTCACACTCTTCCAACATAATTCTTCTCGTCTTTGCTACTTCTTTGCCATGCGTCAAGTAATGCAACATCCGTCGAAGTGGGCTTAGGAACATCGCACGATGAACTCCTTCAAGCCATTATCTTCAAGTAATCGCCCATCCTATCCTTCCATGAAATTTAGTTCAGTGCTGCTCTCGAGTGCATAATATACCGCAAACCATTGAAATCCATTTCACTGTTTATCAATCGATGACCAAGAAATTCTTGCAAATAAATTCGAATTGTTTCCACTCAACAAAAACTCTGAAGCATCGCTTCAATATTGCAATCTTTTCTCGACACCATGTAGAAATTTATAAATACCGTGATGTATTACAGACTCTCCTAATCTAACAATTATATACACTATTAAATACGTAATCCTTTCTCTACTTAATTCTTTTGTGTAAATTTAATTTCAATTGCAAACACATGAAGAAAATCAATTTCAAGAAGACAAAAGTTTTTACCGGAAAGCATAAAGCTAAAAACCCCAATTATCATATTATGTATATCATGGATCATGAAAATCTCATACAAACCTTCACTTTCCAAGAGCTCTCGGTACAATATACAAATTTTCTCACACTGCCATACAAAAATTGGTTTACACATGCACCACCTCATCGCTCCCCGACAACCTTGCCTCCACCGCGCAATCCCCGCCGATGAAGATCTTTGAATGAATTCCGATCTTGCCTTGCCTCGACCGCGCAATCTCATTGGCATCTCCAATGTGTGTAGATAAATATTGAACCAAGCCCTTTCACCTATCGAACTAGGTCTCTCACCGGATTTGACATGCATGTAGTTACCGTAGTATTTCTTCAACCGCATGTGAGACTACTGCTTGTGAATTAATTAAATAATTAATTCACCGATATCTCACTAGTGTATCTTTAGTTACAACTAGTTATAATTATATAATTATGCTTAACCATTTAATCGAGTTAAATCGAATAATGACCTACATAACTACACATCCAACTCTCGTTACAATTTCCTTTGTATCACTCAAGCTTAAATGAAGTCGATCGCATGGTCCACCAACCAACCACTTCAACTTGAAATCCACTTGGCTAATTGATATGCCACTCGCTTAACTAGTTTCAAGTGCTCATTGAAAATAGTTTATTGTCTAATTATTGTTAAGGGCTTAACAATAATCAACATGCATTCTAATTTAGATATGCATTCCATGAAACAACTTGTATGCATTCCAAAATTAGACGCCCATCCATCCATATAATTTTCTCAACCATCTTTAAATAGATTATTGCTAAAAATAGACTTTGATCAAAATTCTTTTAAAATAGACATATCACTTAAAATAGCCCGTGGGCTCCACCTAGTGTAGGTGCTTAATTTTCACTAGGATCATCATCTTGTTGAATCTCAACATCGCTATGCATTAGCTAGAATATCTGCGAGTTGAGATGATACATCAATATGTCAATCCGTTAACATGCTTGTTCCTCATCATGACAACTTGGAAAATAATAAAATGAGAACCGGAAACAAAACTATTGAACGAGAACATAAATCAAACTATTGGAACCGGAATTTAACCGTTGCAATCGAAATTTAACCGTAGGAACCTAAATTAATCGGTTTCTTTCAAAATACAATTCGACCGTGAGGTCAATCTAGAACATGGTAATTTGATGCTCCTACATCACTAGGGTTTCTCGAACCTTTTTTTATTCTCCTCACAATTTATCTTCTATCAATATGTAACAGCTTCTTATCCTCATGCTAACTATGCAGAGATCGATTGAGTTTGTAATAGCTATTAGACATGAGAAAGCCGTGAGGAAGGTCAAGGGTAATGAGGGTCGGCGGCAGTCACTATTAGGTCCCATGATTTGGCAAATTGGCAAGCCAAATGATAAGGTAACATCAAACCAACTTTGGAGCCCAAGGACCTAGCCTTCCCCGGGACTCGCAGAGGCTCCCTTTATCTCGTGCAAAGGATGTGAACTTGTTTGCTTTCTATGTATCTCGATTTTAGGCTAGTTGTTAGTATATTTTGGTTTGTTTTAGGTTTTTTGAGGGAGAACCGATCAAAGGATAATAAGATCAAAATTTTATCGATCAACCGGGCTATGCGGTCGATAAGGTCGAGACTCCGTCTCAAACAAGCAAGACAAGGTATATTGCAGGCCGATTTGGTCAAGGTAAAATGGATTATTTTAGGTGGAATGAAATGGGATGGACACTAAATTTGTGAAAGGACAAGGAGGTTTAAGCACAAATAGTTTTACACGTACATCCATGTGATAGGGCTAACCATTAATCACGATAAATGAAACTTCAAACCGATGATGTATAAAATAAACATTCAGGCGATACATAGAAGTATAAGGCCTCTAAATTTGGGAAAATCGCTTTTAGACTTTAAAAAATAGAAAACACATAATATACAAACAACTCAATCATAAGAGGAATTCCCAGACATCATATTTTGGAGAGCTATCGGGAACTTTGAATTATACCGTAGAGAAATAGGCAAAGCAGAAAAGACTCAACAAGAATTTTGGTTCAACTAGGACCAACTCAGTGCTGCTACAAGATGGGGTTTTGGATAGCCAGTGAGTAAACAGAAGGCACTGAATCATATACTAGATAAATATACATAATAACCACACGAACATAACAAGTTCTTAGGGTATCGTAGCGCTTAATAATTATTTGACATAACTAAGAGAAAGAAGAAAACATAGACGCCGTAATGAAATCATGAAACTTGAGGTGCCTCCATGGGCATGTCTCTAAATCTATTCTTTACCGATCTACAACAAAAGAAACATGGAAACATGTATGATAAACTAAGGAAAACATAAAAATAGGAACACTATATCATTTACCAAGCCAAGGAATCCAACAAACAATCCTCTTCCACCATCTAAGACAAACAAGAAATCATCCACATCATGAGATAAAGTGTTTCTTCAAAGCTTGTAATATCATGTATTGTTATATATCATCAAGTTCACCCTCTTAATCAACTCTTAAAACAACAATATTACAATGACTCTCCATGAGTTATATAGGAAATGAGAAGATAAGCTTCACAAACTCGACTAGAAGCTCATAGGCTTAAATAAAGATTTAATTTTGTCTCTTAAAGCTTTGCAGTCCAAGACACAAAATATCTTCAAAATATCTATAAAATGCTAAAAAGGAAAAAAATATTGACTTTGCATGACCGACAATGGCCAAAAAGGCTTAACGCACATTTGGATAAGCAAAAATATCTTCAAAATATCTATAAAATGCTAAAAAGGAAAAAGACACTTTGCATGACCCATACGGGCTAAAAAGGCTTAACGCATTTCCTGATAAGAAAATATCTTCAAAATATCATAGCCAAAAAGGAAAAAATATTGACTTTGCATGACCGACAATGGCCAAAAAAAGGCTTAACGCACATTTGGATAAGCCACTTCGTAAACCGCTTTTTTGACAAAATGCTATAGGAACGTAGCAAAGAGAAAAAAATCTCCGTCTCTGTAGACAACTTTGAGGACCTAATAATGCCTAAACGAGGCTCGTGATGGCTCATGTTGGAAAGCCCCGGATGTCTAGTTTAGAACCACTTTATTTTTCCCAAACTGATCCTTAGAAGTATGCCAAAAATTAACTGAGTGGGAAAACAAAAAAAAGTAGCTCTGCTGATATGTGAGCGTAAAGTTAAAAATTTTTTATTTTTCGCCTTGGGGACCAAAAGACCTCCTTTGGATCTGAAAATTTATGAGTAGCCGCCTGAATTTAGTCCATCCAACAAAATGACTTTCATGAGCTGAAGATGTCTAGCACCTATAAGGCCATTGGCAAAAATGTGTGAACAGGCCAAAACACAAAAACAAAAATCTTGTCAAAATTTGCTCAATTTTGCGATAGTTACTCCCCATGGGTTCTTAGAAGTATGTAAGGAAGCTGAGGCTTAAGATTTCAAACCCCTGATGTGCCTTTCTCCATTTTTTTCTATCGGGTGCCTCTTTCTAGCGTACTTTGAGCCTTCTTTGAGCAAGTTTGAGCTTGCTTCGGAAAATTGGTTCAACTTCAGGAAGTGCCCTGGCCATCTTCGTAGACTCAAGTCTCTCGTTAGCTTTCTCTAACTTATCCTCCAAATTCTTGTTGGCCCTTTCAAGCCATGGTTCTCTATTATTTTCTATTTCTTGGGTGAGCAATTGAGTAAGAGGATAAGATCAAACAAGGGTCACTTCTTCTTCCTCTTTTTCTCCAACAAAGCTTTCTTGAGACCCATAGTCTTAAGTCTCTTTCTCTATCGTCGCTCGCTTCTTTAGTATCATCAAATTCGCCCATAAACTCTTCAAGCTTGACTTGTGCTTTGTAGGCTTCCCTTTGGTATTTGAAAGCTCGGGCCTCATAAACCGCCATTTGACCACTCTATCGTTTGTTTGCATCTCGTAGAACATGTATGAGGTCCTTGGACCTTTCTGGGGACGTCTTATGTGTCATGAATTTGGCTTTCTATTTTGTAAAAGAGCCTCAAGAATTCTAGCTTCATTATCCTCATCATCATTGTCTATTTGTATGATATCAAACTCCTTTCTTTATCATGACCGAAGCCCTCTTTTTCTTTCCCTTGCCTTGGATAGACTTCTTGGTCCTCTTTCTCTTGGCAATTCAACAATGCTCTTTTTTGGTGCGCTTGCCTCTACTTAGCGCTCTTGTGACATTGCTAGTCACCGTCGGAGTGATCTTCTTGACAGATCTAGTATTTTCGAGAAGCCTCCACCACTTGGAGGAAGAGTCATGGCCTGTCGTGAGAGGTTGCTAGCATGATCTTGGTCGGTGTTGAAGAGAGGAAGAGAGATAGTTTCATAACATGGACTTGTTCAACTTGGTCCTTGGTTTGGTCTCTCGTCGCCCTTAGACTCGTTTTGATCTTTTTGCTCCATGTTGCCCCTTCGGAATGCTCACCGTTTGGTGTTTGCTTGCCATCATCATTGCTTGCTTGAGGGCTGTCTTGTTTCTCATCATAAGTGTCTTTTGAGGACTTTCATGACCCTCATCATCACTATTTTGGTCGCCACTTTGTTTGTTATCTCGATGACCTGCCTTGTTCATCTCTCGTCCTTGCTTTCTACATGACTCCGTCGTGCTCTTTACCTCACTATTTTTTCCCTCATTACCATCATGCTTATTACTCTGTGGTTGGCTGCCATCATGTTCTTCTTCATGACTGCTATGCTCACCATCAATTTTTTCATGCTTAGAGTCTTTACTTTGTCCCTCATCATCACCGGTTTGCTTCTTGTCACTTTTTCCTTTCTTCATCACTAGTTTTCTTGTTGTCACTTTGCCTTTCTTCATCACTAGTTTGCTTGTTCTTTTCTTCACTTTCAATCATAGGGGATTTTTGTCTTTAGAGTGGATTTACTAAAGTTAAGGGGAAACATGATGAGTGGATGGTGAGGAAGGTGCATGAGATGAAGAGGCAATGGAAAAATCGGGATGGGAGATGAAAGAGTCCCAAGAAACTCATTTTTTCAAGTTGATGGAGGATGATGATCTGGATAAGGGAATGATGAAATAAACAAAGCTTGTTGTTGGAGCGAAGGGCTTATTTTGACAGTAGAGGTCATTCACACGTTTCAGAGGAAGAAAGGTAGGTTCGCAAATCGAGTTCTTAGAAATGCATAATAAGCCTGATGTGATAGGCATAAACTAGAAAACCTCCTTCACATGTGAATACTTCATGATGACTTTATGAGGGTGGTATAGCTAGTCAATAAGTGAGAAAAAGGAAAATCTCTTGGCAAGCATCCAGATGGTCCGGTTTTTAGAAAGGGGTTGTAGTGATTCAGATCTAGGTATGTTTGTTTGAACCACTTTTCTCCCATAGGATCTAGTAGCTTTGGAGATAGCCCTAGGAGAGAGTTTGAAATCTAGACTCGTTAGATGGACATGCTTTTCCTTATAGCCGCAAAGCAAACAAATGTGTTGAAGGTGATCTCTTTTTTACTTTCTGGACTTTTTTGGAAAAATTTCAAGCATCCTATTTCATGAAAATTGAAGAGTACTTAAGGAGATTCATTCACCTCTTGAGTTGTAATAGGCTCATACCTATTGTGTCCCACTTCGTTGTCCTTCTTGAGGCATTTTTTATTTTGATACCCTTCACCGATCAACAAAACAAAACCTTGAACTGCATCGAAAAATAGAACTTTGCTTTTCTCTTTAGTTGGCAAACAAGTATTCATAAATGGAAAACAAATTCACTTCTCCAAGACTGTTTTTGGAGCAAGAGGCTTCTGTAAGATCTATTTGTGGTTTAAGACAAGTCCCCTTTTTTTTTTTGACATCGTTAAAACTCTTTCCTTTATCACCGTCTCCTCTGATTAAAAACAGAGTACCCTTGAAAAACTGTATTCTTTTCCTTTAACTACTCAAACCTCTTTAAACTCGTCAATGGGACCCCTTCCCCTTATCATTGTTTTTTTCTTCTCTAATAAACATGATAGTCCTAAGAGCTTAACCGTGTTTTTCTTTAAGCACCTTTTTTAGTTTCTCTCGTGACACTTTGATTATCCTTTACAAACTCAAATCAACAACCTCCTTTAAAATCGCTAATAAGCCTTTTTTTTAAACACCGTTGCTTTAAATAAAAATTGGGGCAAGAGATGTAAATACCTTTGAAAATGTGTTTCACCGTGTTTGGAGACGCAGCTTCTGTGGTGTAAACATCTTCTAACACCTTTGTGGCTTTTTTCTCCTTTGTTGCAACTCCTTGCATTGTCCTGCCATGTTAAACCACACAGCCAGAGTGCCCGGCACCTAGGCCGTTCGCAGATGGGTGATGCCGACGGTGGTGATTGGAAGCAGCAAGGGCATACAATGGAAAATGGAAGTGACAAGGATACATAGCATGTGGAGGAGTTCTTTTTGTGGTCCGAATGCTTGGTTGAAGGCAAAAGAAGTATGGGCGCTTTTGTGGGCCGTGTGCCGGGACGGCAGCTAAAATGTGAGAACGCACCATGTTCGATGGGCGTTGGGTGCCGGGCACAAGCTCACCGCGCAACTGGCCACACAGGCGTGCCGCACCGTGTGTTAAACCCTTCTCGATGACGCCTACATGCGCGCCGTGCAATTCCCACAGCGCACCGCGCGTCCAAAGCTATGGATGATGTGCAAAACCTGCTTTTCCGACCAAGTTTGAAAAATGACACGAACATTGGTTTGCTCGGGATTTTATAGCTTATGAGGGTTTTCTTTTCTAAACTTCCTTTATCAATCTCAAACTTTCTTGTCCTTTGAAGAGACTCTTGAATAGTGGCTTTGTGCACTTGTTGAGGGGTTGTTTCTTTAACAAATGCTTTACCTCCTTTAAACAAGCTTAACTCTACCATATATTCAAATAAAATGTTTCTCAAAGACCATATCATATCTCGACGATGTTATAACCCATTTTTTATGATGTGAAGGAGCTATAAACTCGTGTTTTTATTTAGTTTGTCTACAAGGGAGGTCATCACAAAAACCACTATTGCACTCTAAAACCATAATGCAAATCCTCTATTTTATGAAGTGATGAGGGTCTTTTACCATGATGTTTTTTTTCGATCCTCAAACTTTGTTGCTCGAAAAGATTATTAAGGGAAAATAGTGACCTATTCAATTTGTCACTCCCGAATATCTTCTTTCATACAAATTCCTTCGTGCTTTATAAAACTTTATCATGTAATACATGCTTCCTCGCATTATGTCACTTTGAAACTACGTACAAGAAACATGTGATTTTGTTTATGAAAGGGTTCTTTGTCTATCTTTTGCTGTTTTCTCCACAATCCAGACTTTGTATACCTTTATTTGTGAGGCTTATAAAAATACTACCCCCGCAAATTTTTGAAACCATTATGTATCCCACTCGTTTGTGAAGTAAGGAGATCCTTTTAAACCATGAGTTTTTCTCCTTTTGCTTTGTTTACCAAAGAGATCAACTTAAAACATAAAGAGTTTATCTTACTATACAAAGGTGATTTTTTTCCTTTCAAAGGTGGCCTTTCAAACTCGAAACTCTGAAATTATCCTCGATTGAGAGTGCCCGAAAAATGCATTGCTTGTATCCACCAAGAATTGGTCTCCTTCATCTCTCGTTTTTACCTTCGAATAAGCTGATCCATATGCTTCCGTGACCCTAGATGTTTATTTAAAGTCATTGTTGGGCCTTTAGCTCATGATGAAGGGGTTTTTCAAACAATGAATTTCACCTATTTCAACAATGTGCACTCGTCCTTTAAACAAGCCGAAAAGTAACTCTTTGGCGTCTCCCTTATCTCATCACTGGAGGGAGTTAGTCTTGATAAACCATAATGAATCCGTCTAAAAACATGAATGCTCTTTTCACATAAATCATCTAGGTGGACCGTTTCTTTATACCAGCTTTTGCAGAAATGACTAGAAACATAGCTTAGTCTACCAATTTAATCATTCGTATGAGGGTGGTTTTAAACAAAACTTCACCTCGTATCATCCCTTGAAGAAGGTTTATAAATATAAGAGGTGAGGCTTTTAAGCACCATCATGTCACCGCTTTGCTTTGATGTGAAATAGGCCCTTAACTTATACACTTTCATTTAATTTACCACTCGTTTTCAACGTGGTCTTACCAACAAAGAGACTTTATCAAAAAAACAACATTTCAACTTCGCTATGCATTCTCTATTCATCCTCAGAGGAAAAAGCCAAGCAACCACCGAAGTTACTTAAAAGAACATGTTGGACCTCTTCCTCAAGTGCTAGGAGGGAGGCCATAGCAATGTCTTCCTAACCATCCGCTTTTCAAGGAGGTTCTCATACAAGCCAACCATCTTTTCATGAAGGAGGTTATCATCATACACATGAAATTTCATTTATTTCAACATTGTGTCATTTCTCTGTGAATATGTCTTTGCTTGATATCATATCACCGTGAAGTTTTCAGTGAGTGAATAAAGTGGTCGGTATAAGGATAATGCTCAATGCTAGGACACCTTTGAACTAACTTTCCTTTGACCGTGTTTTCGCCGTACCTTTGAAATTGCCTTTGACCAATGTTCACATCCCAGGTTCAAGGTAGCATAAGAAGCAACTCGTTCTCTTATTCCCTACATGATGATGCCCTTCGGAAGATTATGCAACACTACTTTTTGGAGGAGACTGCGGAGCACCGTCGATCAACATCTTATTTTATTTCATTTGCTTCATCGATGAGGAATGATCTCTCTCGCTCCTTAGGCAGCCTTTGGATTTATAACATGTACACTTGCTTCTCTTACTCATCGTACTTTACTTGCCTTGATGGAAAACTAAGTCAACATGAAGGACCCGTTGAAATTTTCCCTTTTTTCCCTCCTTTGTACACCGATCATCATTAAATTACACCCCCGCGTAGATGTAAAACAACATGCTTTGGCAATTCCTTGGAGAGTTCTTTGTTTCATGAGATTTTTCCATCTACATTTTATTCACGTATAAGACAAACCTTCTTCTTTTACCGATGGATCTTTGTTGAATTTTCCGACATGAGACAAAGTGACCTCTTAGTGGTGTGCGACCTATGGATAGCACAATGCTTGCTTTAAAAGGAACTAATTCATGGTTGACTCGGTACTAGACAGAGGCTTTGGCCTAGGATATCTTAGCCAAGGAAAAACTCCCTAAACACCACTATCTAACTTAGGGACAATTTTGACAGATTCGAGTGTTTTCTTAGGTACAGATCGTATTTTTCAATGACATGATGATCGCGGATAGAGCTGCGTACACTTTGTCAACTTTTGATAGTGAATGGCATGAGAAACAAGGGTAAATGACAACATATAAACCAAGCTAAGACAACTCCATAGGGATATTTATTGAACAAGATAGGACTTGAAACTTGGGGAGATTGTTCTCATCATAGACTAATGTGAAGGGGTAGGGGACAAAAAAATTGTTTGGGGTGTTTTCTAGATGAAAACTTGGGTCACTTGAGATTAGCTTCTAGAAATATTAGCTAAGGAATCCGGTCATCAAAAAATGTAGTGAAAATACCATGACTAACAAAGTGGGCTCCATTTGGGGAGGACAACTCATTTCTGAGGTGACTGCATCTGGTGATTTCCTAGCTTGTGAAGACCAAGCCTTATCCATTGGTTAAATTTTTAATATTTCTCGATGCTATTTCTAAAAATTGACAAGATGATTAGCATCAAAGTCATCTTCATCACTCAGTTTATATTTCTAACATTTTTTCTTCTTTTAGGTGCATTTGGACTATGAACCCTTGACATGATAAAGAAAAACTATCTAATTTCACACTTGTATCTTCCGGGAGTTTAGATTGAACTCGAGGAACTTTGTTTCTCTACCTATGCTAGATCGACCGTGAAGATTGTCAGTTTACGTGATTTCATTCACTATACTAAGACATGAAATTGAAAATGATCAAATCGTAGATTGTGATAGTTCACTGTCATGTGTTTTGTAGGAATAAAAAGGCAAGTTGCACACAAATATTATTTTGCACGAAAAATATTTGTAAAAATCAAGGCTAGGATACATAGTTTTTTTTTTCATCTCGTTTTTCTCTTGGTTCTCGTTTTGAGCTTGTGGAACCGCATATTTTCCTAATCTACTTTCGATGTAAGTCAAGCTTACACAATTTGACTATCACTTTTTCTCTACTCTTTAATTATTAACAATAATGAAAACATGTCCACAATATGATTATTTATAACTCAACAAGACATCTTTATACTTAGTAGTGGCATTTAGACTTTCGCATCTTCGTATGACCGTTTTTGAACATGGGGCTTTTCTCGCTATTTTCTAAAACTCAGCCTCTCTTTCAACTTTTCATCGTTTTTGTATTTTTTCGCTATTTTGATTTTATTTCTTCAAATTTCCGTTGATATGTACAATCGCTGAAAATGTTTAAAACTGGAGCTCTCGACAAAAGTAACGTTTTAGTGTTTCGTCATTCATGACCTCCAAAAGTTTAAATTCTATCTAGTTCTTGTAGGAAAAAATTGTTTCCGCTAACCGAACCGATAATGAAAGGCCTTTTCCATAAGTTTTCAAACTACCATGCTTTCCTTTATCTTCTTATGGAATCCCATTTAAAACTTTATCCCCTAATCTCAAAATCATTTTCCTCGTCCTTCCGTCAAAAATCATTTCATCTTATCTTGCGCTAATCGAGTCCTTTCGTAAACTTCTTCTCTTGTTTGCCGTAAATGGATACCGATTTATCCTCCTTTGCATGTCATTTTCTTCTATTTGAACTTCTTGCAATAGATTCATTACTAGAACCCCTAAATATGTTGGGAAAATCGCATCCATGCCATACACTAGTTTGTAGGGAGACATACCGATTGATTTTTGGTGGTTAGTCTATCAAAATTTACAAGTGCATGCATTAGTTTTCCATGCCATGCCTTTTGATTTTGTTCAAGAAGCTTCTTAATGATGTTGGATTAGGATTTTGTTACAGGACTGGCTAAACCATTACTTTGAGGGTAATGGGAATGTCCTATCATAATATGGATATTTGTAATGGGAAGTCAACCATTCTTTTAGAGGAAAATGCAAGAAATAAGTATCAAGGATAATTTTCCTAAAGACCACCGAATCTAGATAAAATGTTGGTTTCTAGGAACTTAATGATGACTAAATCGGTAAGTATTTCCGGAGGGTATGGATTCTATCCATTTGGTAAAGTAATCGTTGGTCGTAAGGATCCATTTGTGCCGAGCAAATGTATAAGGGTGAATTCCAATAAAATCTAAACCCCATTAATAAAGGTCCTTCAACTGCGTATAGACAAGGCAAAGGTAAAAAAAAATTTCTTGCCATAAAAAATTTGCACTTATGGCATGTCATAACCAGCTTGTGAGTGTTAGGAAACAAGGTAGACCAATAATAACCGGCTCTAAGGATTTTGTTGGTCATGGGTTTCCAAAGAGAGATGACCTCCGCATTTTCCTTCGTGCATAATTTTTCTCGCATCATGCTCAACAACATTTACAAAGATACGGTGGGATTTTTCCAATATAGACTATCTAAAATACAAAACGATAAAGATTTTGTTTGAGGAATCTTGCTTTGTCTCTGATAAGGTTGGAGGAGCATAAGATAAAATAACACATAAATAATATCAAGATACCAAGGTGAATTTGTTACCAATATGAGGGGGTCACAAGATTCTTCCCCGTTCTTCTAAGGTGTCAACAAAATTTATATCTAATGCTTGGAGGTTGGTTTCAACCATTAGTCTTACGCAGTCTTTGTCCCTTAACAAGTTTGGTGGGTCGGATTTCTAAGTCATATTCTAAGATGATAGCAATCCATTTTCTCTTTTGCTCATCGTATTCGATTTAATATATCTTTGACGACGATATGAGGATCGAAAGCAATGATATGAAAATGCAAGATATAAACTTGGAAATCTTTTAGTGCTTTTACCAATGCGAATGCCTATTTTTCCATGATATTATATTTTAAGGGAGCATCTCTTAGGGATTTTCTAAAAAGATCTATGGGTTGTTCTTGCCTTGTCGCGTTCTTTGTAATAATACCGCAACTATCATGTGTTCGTATGCAAATGAGAATATGTAAAAATATTTGGTGAAATCGAACTTATCAATACCGGTGTTTCGGTCGTGGTTTTTTTAATCAATTCAAAAGAATTTTTGGCTTCTCGTAGTCCATTTAACCCCAAAATTTTTTAACATGTTTCAGATATTTCTCAAAAAGTTCGACAAGATTTGGGATGAATCTTCTTAAGAAATTAAATTTTCCAATAAAGGATTACAATTCCTTTATGTTTTTGGGGTGAATTATTTGCACTATGCCTTCAATTCTCTTGGGGTCTATTTTTATTCCATCTTCAAAAATGATGTGACCTAGGAGTTTTCCTTCTTTGAGATTGAAAAGCGTTTTCTTGGGATTCAGAGATAAACCATATTTTCTACTTTTTTTTGAAAAGCTTTCTTAAGTGAACGAGATGCTCTTCATCCGATTTGGAATATTCTCGTGATGTCGTCAAGATATATGACTATGAAATAACCTATGTATTCGAGAAGGCTATGTCCATGGTTTCTTGGAATGTGGTACCAACATTCATTAATCCAAAAGGCATTTTAACATACATGAAAGTGCCTCAAGGCGAGGAAAAGCAAAGCTTTGTGTTGATCGCAGGGAAAAACCAGCACTTGGTTGTAACCGGCAAAACCATCAAGTAATGAGATTCTTTTAGCGCCCACCACTTTTTGAAGTATGTGGTCCATTTTGGGAAAAATGATAGTTGTCTTTTAAGAGGCTCTATTCGTGTTTTGGAAAGCAATACAAAGTCTAATTTCTCTCTCAATTTTTTCTCGATCGATATTAGATTTAAACCCACCTGCATATCTAAGGGGACACTATACATCTCAACATCATACATATTTTGATTTCTCATCCAAAGGTGGTAAGACGGGTTTATTCTCTTTTTCCTCACTTATGTTTGAGTTATTTCTGCTTTGGAGGGGGATCTTATGTTGAATGATGCTTGTGTCGTATGATTTCAAATCTTGGGTATCTCCATGTAAACACATATTTAAACCTTTAACAACTCAATGTGTATTTCTCGTTTTATGGAGGAGGAGAGTTTTGACAATTTTGATCATTTTTGGTTCTTTTGTGCTCTTATGTTGTATTCTTTCATGTCAACCTCGATAGATTCCATTTTTGGTTTTTTGGCCACATCATTAAAATCAAACAATTCCTCTAAGGGTGCAAGCCTGGTATGGTGTCATTTTCACAAGCAAAGTATTCCCCAGTTCTTTTGGTCTAGGTCCTCACATGTCTCTATTTACATGGATGATTAATCAAGTTTATATCCGTGTGGTTGCAAATCGCTCTTGGTCTTCATTTTTGTCAAGACTTCTTCTTCATTTTCTAAGTCTCGTTTTAGTTACTTCAAACTCATTCATAGATTGCAAAAAATCATCAATTTTTTTCGTCATCTTTGAATATTTGCCAATGGTAAATGTTGTCTCGCATTGTGGGTAATGTTTGACTTGGATACCGTATTGTTCACTTAAACATGGTATTTGGCCATTGCTTGCGCAAAGGCGAGCTCATTGGCTAGGCTATTTTGAGTCCTAGGAATATAAGTGAGTTCATATCTTTTCAAGGTTTTAAGGATGTCTAATGCCGCATTCCTATATTCTCTCAAACTTTCGAGTTTTTTTCCGAGTATTCACCTTTGATTTGTCTAATTACAAGTCTCCGAATCTCCCTGGCCGATATTTTCTTAGCGCATAAGTCTTTAAGTATGTAGACCAAGGAGAAGGGCCTCATATTCCACAATGTTATTGGTACATTGCAATTCTAATTTGAAAGAAATACCTTCATTAGTATTGTGTATCTCAGATACAACACTTCGAACGCTTTTTCCAAAAGAACCGTCAAAGCTTATACTCCAAAGAGTTTCTTTTTCATGTATGTTACTAAGTCGTTTTTTCGTGTTTCTGCTTTGATCACCGCTTTATCCGGGGATGAGAAATGTTATTATGGTTTGAAATATTCTTCATTTGCTTTTATCCGCTCATTTATATCACTTTCATCGTATAAGATAAAAGAATCTAAATTGGAATGAATGGAATAAACTCGGGTGTTTTTTGGCCTATCTAGGGCCGCTCACCATATATTTCATGTGAGTTTTCGCACAACCCTTAGTCCGGTTAAAAACTAGAATGGTAGCAAATGACATGTCCATTTGGGAGGCGACCTCGCATTTAGGTTGTCCAGATCTTCGAGTAATAGCATTCCATATTTGGGAAGGATACTCACCACCACTACATCCATGACTAGGCTTTTAGCCGTATTTGTGTTAGAGTGAAACATAGGTTCTTTATTAGGCCTAAGCATTTGACCCTACTTGAATCAAAAGAGCACAAGTCTTCAGGGGGAGGGTTTGGTTACCTCTAGGCCTAAACTCTCCATGACTACTTTAGGCATGAGGTTATGGGAATCGTAAAGAGCACAAGTCTTTGTAGGGTTTGGTTACCTCTAGGCCTAAACTCTCCATGACTACTTTAGGCATGAGGTTATGGGAAGCGCCGTAATCTAACATTGCATTATGTAATACCTTGTCATGGATGTTCAAACTTACGTAGAATGGGGAAATGGGGCCTCCTCTGGTATTCTTTCTTCTATCTTGGGACCAAACAAAAGCCTGGGTTTGTTGTCCGTCGTATTTAAAGTATCCGCATCATTTTCTATGTTTAAGACTTTAAAAAATCGAGATCCGTACCTATCTACCGTTACTAGCTCGAGGGGTATGGTTACCTTGATCTTGGCAACTTCTCCTTCGAAACTAAAAGGTGCTTCGTAGTTTAGATAGATTTGCTTCAGCTTTTTTCAGCCATGACTTTCTCATATTTTTAATTTGTTGACTTTCGTTTGGGATTTTGTTCAATACAACTTGCCTTTGTGAATCTTAGTAGAGGTACTAGCATTTAGCTTTGGGTCAAGGTCGCCTCGACTAGCTTTGTCTTTGTTTTGGCTCGCCTTTTCTTAGCCATGATTTTGTTACTATCTGTCAAGCCTTTAAGAATAGTATCGGGTTTTGATAATGTTGTTTGAGCGACTTCCTTTTAGAGTTGTCTTGGTTTTTCTTAATCCTAAGGTCATATTGTCTATGAGTTTCCATTATGGCGTTTTGCAATCCTACCTCTCAGATTTTCGGGTCCTCATAATTTGTTTCATTTTGATTTGAGGAGAAGAAAACTTGTTCTTCTTCAGAGGGAAACCTCACCTCACTATCGAACATATCAAGTTTAAGTGATTTTTATCAAGTGGTTCCATATCTCTTTCTACCTCATCAACATAGTTTTCATTGAAAGGTGGCCTCGATATGTTGGTCATTTTCCTTCGCTTGTTCTTTTATATGTGTCTTTCTAAAATTTTGGTTCCGCTTCTCGTTTTGAGGTTTGGATGGTTGTCCTTAAGAGGTGTTTTTTCAATCAAATTTATTCTTCCCACATTCTTGCTACTGCATCTAACCATGTTGTCTATTTTGGGATCTCGAGGAGAGGAAACTCGAAGGCATGACCTCATCATGGTATGTGACTTTATTTTCTGACTATCCTAGCTCTTTTCAACTAGGTTGGCTTCGACACTAAGAGCTACTTTTTGCATTTCTTCTAAAGTTGTAGGGTCTCTTTCTTTTACTTGGTATCTCATATCTAGATTGAAACCTTCGGGAAATTTTAATAATGTCGAGCCAAGTGGAGGTTTCATGTGAGGCTAGGAGGGCGTTATAGACACCGTTGAATCTAGTGCAATAGTTATGAACACTTTCCCCATATTCCTTTTAAGATTGTTATATTCGTAAAGGATTTGATGGGTTTTTCCGGATTTCCCACCGCTTATGAAAGTTTGGTAAAGTGCCGGGAGATCATGTATACCGTTAGAGCTAAGCTTTTAAACCATTTTTTGGGTTCTCCACCTAGGATTTGGGCGAATATTCTCATCTTTATGGTTTAATTAGGTCCATGTAAATAAAAGCATCAATGATCCTATCTATATGCCGTTGAGCGGTAGTAGTCTCGCTCCGTGAAGTGTGGGATCTTGGGATCGTAGTAATTTTTGCAAAGGTACCAAAGGCAATGGTGACACTAAAGGCGCATACCAAGTCGCCATGATGGAGCGAATGTACTTGTTGTGATGAGGGTTTTTGGTATGGGATGAGGTGATTTGCATGCTGGTGGTTTGAATGGGTGTGCGTGGTACTTGGACTTGCGGGATCGATTTTTGGTGCGTATTCGGGTGGTACGAGACAAAATGGTGGAGAAGTCGAAAATCAGAGGTGTAGTGGGTGAGACTTCTCCTTTGTGATTATGTTGTAAATATAAGGGCTCAAGATCGTCAAGTGCTGATTTTACTTTGCGGACTTATTCTAAAAAGGGTCTTTGGCTGAACTCAAGTCAAACTCGGGAATCTTGCAAGGATGTAAGGTGTTCAGCATGAGCTTCGATTTTGTGGATGGTCCTATCTCGTAGCTAAGTTACCAAGCCGAAGTTTGCCACAAAATATTTTCCGGGTCATCAACTATGATAGGGATTTGGGTCCGTAGATCCTCGTACACTTTTCGAAGCCGCATTTCAAAGTCAAAGTTTAGAGAGGGTGATAGTTGTGATTGTTTTTGGATGGATGTCCTCTCTAGGGTTTTCGCTAATGTGAAGAATGGTCAAAAACAAATGAAGGCTAAAGGGAGTCGCCAGTGGATTTTCTGAGATTTATGGTCCACCACCAATACTCTGCATACAAAGATGTTTTTTAGGAAAATGTTTTCTAGAAAACTTTTATGTGGAAACTTGCAAGAATGATTTAAAACTTAGTTTCAACAAGCTTTTCATCGTCAAAAGCTATGGTTCTATTTGCAAGTTTATTCGTTGGATTTCCATATTGATGAAAATTTTGAATCCCTAAGTTGTACTTAGTTTGTCACCCATTTCGTATAATGTGACTATGAACTGAGTTTTTGGGAAAGATGAGTCACAAAATAGTATGGTTTATGAAATTTTTGGTTTTGTGGGAGACAGGGCCTACCGGAGCCTAGTGGAGTCGCCGTGGATGTTTTGTTGTTTTTAGAGATATGTACTTTATGGTCCACCGCCAATAATTGGAGAAAAAAATCATCTGGGGATGTTTTTTGGGGTTTTCCAGTTTTATATGCAACCTAGTTTAGAGAGTATTCTAAAACCATTCATCACTTTTCAAGATGGTGAAACAAATTAGAGTTTACTCTAAAATGATTTTTGTAATGCTTGTCCGAGTTTAATTTTGAAGGACTAATGAGTTCTTTGCAGAGTTTGCTAGATTTTTCAAGGGTACCTGGGGAGGGTCCCACCGGATTCCATTATGCTAGTGTACATGAGGCTACGAAAATCACCGGGGAATTCTTTAACGTAGGATCAAGTCCTAAGGTATACCTTGCATTGTCACTAACCCGCAGTCCCAATCGTGATCGCCATTGCGTTAGGTCCCGGATTTGGCAGATTGGCAAGCCAAATGACAGGGTAGCATCAAACCAACTTTGGAGCCCAAGGACCTAGCTTTCCCGACTTAGAGGGCTCTCTCTATCTATGCAAATGGTGTGAAATTGTTTGCTTTCTATGTATCCGATTTTAGGCTAGTTGTTAAGTATGTTTTGGTTTGTTTTAGGTTTTTTGAGGGAAAACTGATCAAAGGATAATAAGATCAAAAAGTTTACTGACGAACTGGCTATGGGGTCGATAAGGCCTAGGCCCCGCCTCAAAGGGTGGACAAGGTATATTGCAAGGTCAGCTTTGGTCGAGGTAAAATGGATTCTTTAGGTGGAATGAAATGATGGACACTAAGTTTGTGAAAGGACAAAGAGGTTTAAGCACAAATATTTTTACAACAGACATCCATGTGATAGGGCTAACCATTAATCACGATAAATGAAACTTCAAACCGATAGATGCATAAAATAAACATTCAAGCGATACATAGAAGTATAAGACCCTCTAACTTTGGGAAAATCGCCTTCGTACTTTGGGGAAAACACACAAGACAGATAAACAACTCAATCTACGAAGAGGGAACTCCTAGACATCATATTTTGAGCTATCGTGAACTTTGAACTAAGATCACAGAGCAATAGGCAATGGGAAAGATCGAAATAAGACCTTTTTGGTTCAACCAGACAATCAAAAATTCAGAGAAAGGTTTTAGTGATGGGGTTTTGAGTAGCTGTGAGTAAATGTGTATTAATGTGAACTGTACTAGATAGCATACATAATAAACATTAATGAAATTACAACAAGTTCTTAGGTATCAAAGAGCAATTAATAATTTTTACAACTAAGAAAGAAGAAAAACATAGAAGCTTCAATGAACCGGGGGAAACTTGAGGTTCCAGGCATGTTCTACCCATTTCATCACCTACAACAAGCAAGAAACATGGAAACATGTATGATAAACTAAGGAAAATATACAAAAGAACACTATACCATTTACCAAGCCAAGGAATCCAACAAATCACTTCCTTCACCATCCAAGATAAACAACCATCACATCATGAGGCAAAGTGTTTCTTCAAAAGCTGTAATATCATATATTTCTCTATATCATCAAGTTCAACCTCTTAATTAACTCTTCAACCAACAATATTACAATGACTGTATGGAGTTATATGAAAATGAGAAGATAAGCTTCTACAAAACCGACTAGAAGCTCATAGGTTCAACAAATATCTCGTATTTGTCGTTATGATTTCCAGCTCAAGGCACAAAATATCCTCAAAATATCTATAAATGCTAAAAAAGGAAAAATATTGACTTTTCATAACTGAAAATGGCCAAAAAGGCTTTAACGTACATTTGGATAAGCTACCTTAAAACTCTTTATTAAAATACAAGGTGTACGTAGCAAGAGAAAATTCTTTGTTTTGTAGAGAAATTTGGAAGGACCTCCCAATACTGAATGAGGCCCGTGATGGCTCGTTGAAAGCCATGGATGTCTAGTTTCGGAACTACTTTATTTTTCCAAACTCGATACCTGGTGCTATGTCAAAAATTGAACCTGAGGGAAAACCAAAACGTAAAGCCTCGCTGGGATATGTGAGGCAGAAAGTTAACAAATCTCTCGTTTTTCGCCTCTTGGGGGACCAAAACACCTCCTTTGGATCTGAACATTTGTGAGTAGTCGCCTCCTCGAATTTAGTCCATCCAAAAAATTACTTTCATGAGCCGAGGATGCTCGGCACCCATGGTGCCGCCTTGAAAAAAGTGCAATTATGGCCAAACATAAAAAACAAAATCTGGGAAAATTTACCTTAATTTTAAGAGCAAGCCCTCTGCGTGGGTTCTTAGAAGCATGTAAGGAAGCCGAGGCCAAGATTTCAAGCCCCGATGTGCCTTTCTCCATTTTTTCTACCGGCGCCTATTTCAGCAAACACTTTGAGCCTTTCGAGCAAGTTCTCGAGCTTTTCTGCAAATTGGTTCAACTTTTTGTAGTGCTCTCACACATATTTTTTTGTAGACTCAAGTCTTTGTTAGCTTTCTCTAATTTATCCTCCAAAATGCTTGTCAGTCTTTTCAAGCTATGGTTCTCTATTATTTTCTATTTCTTCGGGTGAGCAATTGAGTAAGATGATAAGATCTAACATATCATTTTCTTCTTCCTTATTTTCTCCAGCTTAGACCCATAGTCTTGTGCTTTCTTCTCTACTAGCTGCTCTTCTTCTTTAGTATCATCAATTCGTCTAAGCTCTTCAAGTTTGGACTTGTGCTTTGTAGGCTTCCCTTTGGTATTTGAAAGTTCTGGTCTCCATAGAAATCGCCATTTGACCATTTATTTGTTTGTTTTGCATCTCAGAAACATGTATAAGGTCTTGACCTTTATAGATCAACTTGTAGATCATGAATTTGGGCTTCTGCTTTGTAAAAGAGCCTCAAGAATTCTAACTTCATTATCCCCATCATCACTATCTATATGTATGATATCAAAGTCCCTTTCATTTTCATGACTACTCTTTTCCTTGCCTTGGATAGACTTCCTTGTTCTTCTCTTGGCATCTAAAAATTTTTTAGTGCTTATTCTACTTTAGCTTTTGTGACATTTCTAGTCACCGCCGGAGTGATCTTCTTCTCGTGCATCTAGTGTTTCTAGGCTTCACCACTTTTGGAGGAAGAGTCATGGCCCATTTCCCCGGGAGAGGAAGCTAGCACATGCTCTCGTCGTGTTGAGGAGAAGAGAGAGATAGTTTCATAACATGCACTTTCCCAACTTGGTCCTTGGTTTGGTCTTGGCTATCCTTGACTCTTTTGATCTTTCTCGCTCCATGTTGCCCCCTTCAAAATGCTCACCGTTTGGTGTTTGCTGCTATCATTGCTTGCTTGAGGGCTATCTTGTTTTCATCATAAGTGTTTTTGAGGACCGTCATGACCTCATCACTGCTTTTGGCCGCCACTTTGTTTGGATATCTTGAGGTTTGTCTTGTTCATCTTTGTCCTTGATTTCATGACCGCCGTGCTCTTTACCTTCACTATTTTATCCCTCATGACCACTATGCTTACTTACTATGTCAAGGCCACTGTGTTCTTCTTCATGACTCTCATGCTCACCATCAATTTGTTCATGCTTAGAGTCTTTACTTTTTCATCATCACCGGTTTGCTTCTTGTCACTTTGCCTTTATTCATCACTAGTTTTCCTTTTGTCACTTTGCCTTTCTTCATCACTGGGCTGTTTGTTCTCTCTCTTCACTTTCAATCATAGGGGATTTTTGTCTTTTAGAAGTGGATTTACTAGAAGAAGGAGAAACATGATGCGTGGATGGTGAGGAAGGCGCATGAGATGAAGAGGCAATGGAAATCGGGATGGGAGATGAAAGAGTCCCAAGAAACTCCTTTTTCTCAAGTCGATGGAGGATGATGATCTTGATAAGGAATGATGAAATAAACAAGCTTGTTGTTGAGCAAACAGGGCTTCTTTGGACAAGATAGGCCATCTTGTCAATGCTTCGTAGAGGAAGAAAGGTAGGTTCATCAACTAAGTTCTTGTGAAATGCATAAGAAGCTCCGATGTGATAGGTATAAATCCGGGAAACCTCCTTCAAATGTGAAATACTTCATGATGACTTTCATGAGGGGGGCATAGCTGGTCAACAAGTGAGAAAGGGAAAATAGCTTGGAAAGCATCCCTGATATCCGTTTAGTGCTATTTGTAGTGATTCAGATTCAGGTATGTTTGTTTGAACTGCACTCTTCTCATATAGGGATCTTAGTAGCTCGGAGATAACCCTAGGAGAGTTTGAAATCCATCTGCTAGATGAAATGCTTTTTTCTGCAGCTTCAAAGCAAACAAAAATGTGTTAAAGCAAGGTGACTTTACTTCTTGGACTCTTTTGGCAAAATTCTAAGCATCCTACTCTTCATGAAAATTGAAGAGTACCGAAGGAGATTCATTCACCTCTTGAGTTGTAATATGATCATACCTATTGTGATACCTACCTCTTTATTGCCATTATTTTGAGGAATTTTGCTTTGATAATTTTCTGATCGACTTACCACAAAACAGTTTTGAATCAGATCGAAAATAGACCTTGTTTTTCTTTTAGCAGTCATATTTGTTAAATGGAACAAATTCACTTTCTAGTAATTTGTTTTGAGTAAAGAGGCTTAGTAAGATTTATTGTGTTTTTGAAGACAAGCTCCCTTTTGTTTTTTAAACGAAAAATCTTTTCCTTATCATCTGTTTCTCCGTGATTTAAAAACAGAGGTACCCTGAAAACTCGTGTTCTTTTCCCTTAACTACTTAAACCTCTTTAAAACTCACAATGGGACCTTCCCCTTATCACCGTTTTTTCTTCTCTTAATAAACATGACAACCTAAGAGCTAACCGTGTTTTTCTTTAAGCACTTTGTTTAGTTTCTCTCGTGACACCGTGATTATCTTTTACAAACTCAAATCAACAAACCTCCCTTTAAAACCGCCAATAAGCCTTTCTTTAAACACCGTTCCTTTAAATCAAAAATTGGCCAAGAGCCGTAGATACCTTGGAAAAATGTGTTTTGGTCGTGTTTGGAGATGAGCTTGTGGTGTAAAGCCTGATCTTCAACACCTTTGGTGGCTTTTTGCTCCTTGTTGCAACTCCTTTTGGTATTGGCTCCGAGGCATAAACCACGTTCAGAGGGTCTAAGCACTGACGCTGCATGTCTTCCTGCCGTTTCCGCAGATGGTGATGTTGACTGTGAAAAGACTGCAACGGTATATAATGGAAAGGGCATGGATAAGGATACATAATGGTAAGGAGGAGTCGCTGTGTGGGCTCCGAATGCTTGGTTGAAAGGCAAAAGAAGTATGGGCACCGTGCTCAAAGCCGGCATCGGGTCGAAGCCCCTTCGAACGTGAGAATGCGCCGCGTTCAAAATGGGTGTCGCGCGAGCACAGGCGTGCCACGCAACCAACATATAGTGCGCTGCTACCGTGTGTTAAACCCTTCTCATGACGCCTAAAGGCACGCCACGTTACTCCTACAGCGGCACTGTAAGGCCTAAAGCCGTGGAGCATTGTGCAAAAACTTTGCTGCTTTCTTAGACCAAGTTTGCAAAATGACACGAACATTGGTTTGCTCGGGCTTTTATATCTTATGAGGTTTTCAAAACTTCCTTTATCAATTCCCAAATCCTCTTTTTCATAAGAGACTTTGGAATAGTGGCTTTGTGCACTTGTTGAGGGGGTTGTTTCTTTAACAAATGTTTTACCTCCTTTAAACAATATTTTAACTCTACCATATTCAAATAAATGTTTCTCAAAGACCATCATATATCTTGATTTGCGTTATAACCCCTTGTTTATGATGTGAAGGAGCTATAAACTGTGGTTTTCTTCTACTTATTCTTACAAGGGAGGTCATCACAAAACCACTATTGTAGCCTCTAAAACCATAATGCAAATCCTCTCGTTTTATGAAGTGATGAGGGTATTTTACCATGATGTTTTTTTTTGATCCTCAAACTTTGTTGCTTCCGAAAATATTATTAAGGGAAAACAATGACCTATTCAATTTATTACCTTAATATCTTTCATACATTCCTTCGTAGTTTTTATAAAACTTTACTGCAATACATGCCTTCTTCAAGATATGTCACTTCTGAAACCATGCATAAGAAATATGTGATTTTATGCAGAAAGGGTTCTATCTATCTTAAGAAGGCTTTATCCACAACTATGACCTTGTATACCATTCAAAGAGGCTTATAAAAACACTACCCCCGCAAATTCTCTTTGAAACCATTATGTATCCCACTCGTTTGTGAAGTAAGGAGATCCTTTAAACCATGAATTTTCTCCCCTTTTCTCGTTTACCAGTGATATCAACTGAAACATAAAGAACTTATCTTTATCATACAATGTGCCTTTTTTTCCTTTCAAAGGTGGCTTTCAAAACTCAAAACTTGAAATTATCCTCCGATCGAGAGTACCCGAAAATGCATATTGCTTGTATCCACCAAGAATTGGTCTCCTTCATCTCTATTTTACCTTTCGAATAAGCTGATCCATATGGTCTATGACCCTAGATGTTGATTTAAAGTCACTTTTGGGCCTTTAGCTCTGCGATGAAGGGGGTTTTTCAAACAATGAAATTCTCACTATTCTGCAATAATGTGCCTTCGTCCTTTAAACAAGCTGAAAAAGTAACCTTTGGCGGTTCCCTGACCATCACTGAGGAGTTGTCTCATAAACCATAATGAATCATTTCAAAAACTCTGAATTCTCTTTTCACATAAATCATCTAGGTGGACCGTCTCTTTATACCAGCTTTTTAGAAATGACTAGAAACAAAGTTTTTATTCACTAATTTCACTGTCCGGGGACAGAGGGTGGTTTAAACAAAACTTCCACTAGGATTTATCCCTTGAAGGTTTTTATAAAATAAGAGCAGAGGTTTTTAAGCACCATCATGTCAATGCTATTGAGGCACTAACCTGTAGCTAGTAGGGTGAGTTGTGGTGAGGTTAGTGCTTTTCTATGGATACGGTATGAAACACCTATGTTCCACCGTTGGCTTTACTGCGTAAGATATGTACTTGAATCTCGTAACATTTACAATAACAATTTATTCACTTTTGGAATTTATTCCCATGCATAATATGGTGTATGTATCAACTATCCCGTGTTCCCATTGTGGTTTAATGTGTGTCATGGTGATAATGAAAATTTTGACTTATTGCCTGAAATTTTGCTTTGCTTCAAGCCATGCTAATATATTATTGTGAATTAATTTGCAATTAACCTATTGCATGTTCCTATTCACGCATGTTTGAGATGGCTCACTAAATCCGTCTTGTGGCATGCTTCTTCTTATTATTTTGTTGTTACATTCTTGTATCATGTTCTATAGGTTGTTAATCTTGAGTTGATATCATCCCCATTCCCCGAGAATTTCATTCTTTCCCTCGTCCTAACATCTCATTTGACATCTTGGAGCGAAACCAAACATGATGGATACCGTGACTACATACCTGTGATTTGTGGCTCATATCCCCAAACAAGATGAGGTCTGACTGAGATCTCCACACCGGGGAGACCCCTAGCTATCGAAATACATTCCCAAACTCCCCCGCCAACATAAATTTTGGCGCTAGAAGGAGGGGCCAGATGACAAAGTTGAGCCCATGGAGACTTTATTTTCACACCATATCTTCAAATGGCTCTTTCCCTAAACTTCTATGTCGAGTTGTTTTTCCAAAAGCATGACCAATGCACATGGAAACGATTTATAACTTGTCGTGTGTTAAGTTTAATGGAAAGGGTTAAATAACTATATTAGGATATATGTTTCAAGTTATCCGTTTATGTCATTATAATGGAATACATTGTATAGATGTTATTTCAAGACTATTCACCCTCATGCTTCGAAGGTCGTGTCAAGCAATGGTGCCGTTGTGGCTCATTTGCATTTACCTGAAATATTTTTCAAAAAAATTACTCAAAAAAGCATATATGTTAGAAAATGTAAAAGTTTGTGTGTTGCAAAAGAATTTTTGATTTATATGTTTGAACATTTAACATTACGTGATGAGATGTGAAGGTGGGGTCGAGTCTCGCTTCGTCACGCGTAATGTATCAAGAGCCGACCAAGGGCGCGTTTCGTGATATTGCACACCAGATAGGGTCGAGTTGGGTTCATTCATAAGCTCAGAGGGACTAGCGTGGGCGTAACACCAAATAAGTTTGAGATGGTTATGCCGTGGAGTAACGAACTAATTTCCCATGAAAGGCGCATTTTAAAACTTAAGAGTTCCGAAGGAGGCGCAAAGGGGAAAAAAAGGACGGTAGGGATCAAAGCGCGGAACTGTGAGCGAAGAGATGGACGATGGAGATTAAATCGCAAATCCCAAGTTTCAAAAGACAGTGCTGGAGGTAAATGATAAACCTGGCCGAAGTGCGATGTGAGATGTAACGGTGGACTCGAGCGCACAGCGCACATCGCTATTTTTAACGCTAAGGGCTAAGGTAAAAAGTTATACTCGCCGAGCGCGATGCGTGATGTGGTGGGGCATGAACGAAATTGCAATTCACGAATTTTAAAGGATAATTGCGGGGGTAAGTGATGAAGTGTCCGAAATCCATGACTTTGGGACCTGACCATAAAGACACGAAACTTTAGAAGATAAGTGTCAAAGACAAGCTAAAAGTAACGAAATGCGATGCGGGTGGATGCGACGCGGTTTCAAAGGTGGAATTTGCTTTTAGATACGGAAGTAAGGCAATTTCGTTAAACCGTGTCGAGGAAGAAACAAAGTTATAATGTGAAATCGGTGAAAGGACTTGGCAATGAAGAAATAGGCAGAACGCGCAGAGAAAATCGGGTAAGTGACCCGACTTAGAACAAAGGAGAAGAGGCAAAGCTCTGCAGCGGTGATATGAGTGACAACGTTTAAAGGGACAAGAGCATAGGCGTAGCCTGAAAAAGCGTATAGCAAGACCGTTAGAGCATGACAACGGGTCAGGTGCCGGCATGGAGGCGTCGTTACATAGCCGGTGGCAAACACCGCATCAAGACCGTAAAGGCCACCTTGGCACCGGCGGAGGACGCGCGCAATATTAGATTTGACAAACAAACAATATTTCCAATTTGAATTTTCTCTCTCAACTATGATTACACAAGTTATCTTAATAGCCTTAGGTAGTCGAATAGTTTTCAAGAATTTCGCCAGCTACAAACCATCAGATGTATTAAGTAGATAGAAATAAAGAAAAGGGGTTCCTAGTTTTGGACCTCCGGATGACTATTTGTTTGATCGAATTCTCTTAAAATTAATGAAAAAAGACTGTTTCCTACACCTGCTGATGTTGATACGTTCTGCTTCACCGTGGCTATTCCTCTTTGAATGAAGTGAAGTAATGGTAGTACCGGGTTCCTGCACTGTATCAGAGTACGAGCAATAACTCTAATTTGCGCTCCCTCACCTCATCTATTCTCTCTTAAAAACTCCCGATAGAGCTTTAAAGTGATAAATTATGTGTTTACAACATATTATTTTTAAGTTCTCTCTTCCTCCACGAATTTCCTCTCGAAACTTAAAAGTGGTAGATTCATGTTTTCGTGCGCATATCATTTTGAGTTTCTCTTATAGTTCTTCTTTTTATTCATTCAATATCCACACGATGGTATGAAGGCTTTCATTATATCAAATTATCGAGGGTATTAAGTAACCGAATTCCAAGGGTGTTAAACAAAGGCCATTTGATATGGTAATTGTGACATACATTTATAAAATGTCTGGCATCATTCCTTACCACAACCAAGGGATTGTTTCTTGAGATACAATGTTTTCTGTGCGCCGTTGCCGGGGACGGAGAAACAAAGTTTGTTTTTCCCTAGGTTTTCACATTATTTCCTTCCGGATGTTCATGAGGAGGAAATATTGGGTTGTATTTGTTATTTTCTGTACTTTGCTGAAAAGACATCACACGAGGCTGAGCACTTGCTGTGGAGATATCCCTCAGTTTCGCATCCGTAAGATTATTTCAAAAGGGCTTAGAAACTTGAATCCTTCAACACCCGATCTTACATTTTCTCGCTCCCCTGCAACAAGCTCATAACCCTTTGTTTGAAGATATTTCGAGGAACTCTCTTTCTGTAGAACAAGATTCTCCTTCCACACCCATTTATTTTCAAGGACCCGAGTTAGGAAGAACATTTCCGAGTCCGTTTTACCTTCTCTCAAGCTCAACCAAATATAGTTTTCGGTTCTTCTCCGCCATTGCTCATCAACCCACTCCCATATCAATTTTACCTCCACCTTCATTCGATTTCACAACAAGTTCATCAAATTTCAACTTCCCAAGGAGTAGTTAACCAAGTTGTTAATATGGTAGTACCGGCTTTCTTAATGAACATATAGGTCTTCAAATTTTCACAACCAATGAACGCCATGCTCTACGAATACCTCACCATTTCCTCATTTCATCGGGAGAAATGAAGTAACCGCGTAACAACATTTACCTTTGTTTTTCACTTTTGCCGAGAATTTGAATGTAGAAATACCCGGATGTTGTGATGAGATTACCTAGCAAGGGCCTCAGATGGAGAAGCCAGGAACTCGGTTCGTTATTACCAAATGGTTCAATAAATAATTGGGAAGAGTTATAAAATAGATTTACTCGTAGATGGGGAGAAAAGAGAGATCATGGTTACCTATTCATAGAGTTTAATGCAATTAAAAGAAGGCCTAATGAAGACATTTCCCAGTTTTAAAAAGATTCAAAAAAAGTGTACAATAGTTTACCTATAGAGATGAAGCTCCCTATAGGAGCAAAGGTAGTTTTTATTTCTGGGCTTTTAATATCTAGCTTTACATTGGAGAAAGAAGAGCTCCTACTCTGAGTAGATACAAGACAGACGCTTTAGAGATTGAAGCTAATATGACCTAGCACCAGGCAAAAGGGAACAAATGCATCCAAGAGAAGGAAAGAAAAGAAGGATCATCACAAGATCCTCGAGGATAGAAGATATGGCAAGGGTGATAAAAAATCTGACAAATAAGCTATCTAAGATAGAATTGGAAAACAAAAACTCTAAAGGCACACAAAACCTAGGGGTTCAACCCCTAATTCGTAGACATCTCGTAAATTTTGCAAGAGGGGAAAGAAGAGATCAAGACCAAGTCTAAGCATCGTTGTATATAGAAGCAAACATCACAGGCCAATAGAAGATGACCAAAGGAAGGTTTAGGGATCGTGTATTTGCTATGTATGCAATAGAAGAGGATGAAGAAGAAGATTATGAGGGAGAATATGTTGAAGCGAATTATATTTTGATCAAATGATGGGATGAATACTCATATTAATTGACAAGACTTCATGCAAGTCAGAAAGCTACATAAAAGTATGATTTAAGGTCTAGAAAGAGATCTAGAGTGCAGGATAATGCAAAGAACAAAGGTTCCATTCCTCCTCCAATGGCGACTCCACCACAAAAGGACCCTCGTGGAAATGTGTCAATAATGGGAAACAACCTACAAACTCACTTAGAGAACAAAGTGCAAATGTGACCGAATCTTCCTGTGACAACCGCTGACACTAATATTTTGGAGAGAGTTGTTCCCGTACCCGAACAAGCTTTCGCGTATTCTAGAAAGAGTGAAGAAGAACTCGAAAAAAGTTGTTAAGCAAACTCATGCCTTCAAACTTAAGGGAAATAGTTGAGAAGGTTAAAATTTAGGTACCTCTTCTAGAATTGGCTAAAATACCACGAACGAGAAAGAAATTTCAGATTTTTATTAATCTGACAATGTGTGGAAGATATAAGACACGGAACCTACAAGAAGAAAATCCAGGTGGATCACCTTTGGCCCTCATGTAGAAGAAGTGATCCATATGTCCCACCCTTTTATATTTCTCTTTTCTTTCATGATTTTACCTACATAATTGCATGCCGGACTCGAGAGCGTCCCATAACCTCATGCCATTGTCTATTATGAAGGAGCTTAACCTACAACTTACCAAACCTTATAGGGATCTATATTCATTTGATTCCAAAAGGGTGAAATGTGTTGGGTTGATTAAAGATGTAGCGCTTTCGTTGGCACAAATGCCGCAAAGAGTATAGTCATGGACGTAGTGGTCACGACATCCCAGCCATGTTTGGAATGCTCTTGACAAGGTCTTGGGGAGCTAAGTTGGGGTGTACTAAAGTTAGATTTCACTATGCTAATTATCCTAGCTTTTAATGGGGAAGAAAGTGATACACAGAAACAAGGTTTGAAGACCATCTCTAAGAAAGATGGCATCTTCTCATTTATAGTTAAGAAATATAAGATCTTTCTTGTTTCATGTTGCATGAAGATGCAAAATTTTTTTAAAGACACAGAGAAGCATCTCTTTTCGGTTAGCTTGTAAATAACGAAATGTGACCAAAGAAGATTGAAGTGCTACTTTGATGGTGCCTACTCCAAGGAAGGTACATGTGCCGCATTCGCGACATCACCGTAAGGTAAATCATGCCATTCTATTTTAAACTAGAATTTGTTTTGCCAAAACAATGTATCGAATACGAGGCCTTAATATCAAGCCTTCAAGTTGCTAAATAGATGGGGGTTCAATGTATTTAAATTTATGGTGACTCTAAGTTGACATAAGGCAGATTTCAAGAGTCACCGCTGTCCAAGTATTCGAGATGCATATCGTACATGAATGAAGTTTTGGATCCGATAGAAACTATTTTGAAGCCTTCAACATTCAAGATATCCCAGGAGGAGAATAGATTGGCCGATTCTTTAGCAATAAAAACAAGACCTTCAAACTCTCATAAATCCCAAGCTGTGGTATGAAACTGTGCCAAGATAGACCTTCTATCCCCGACAATGTGAAACATTGCTGTGTGTTTGATGATGACAGTGATAAATCGCTCCCGGAAATGGTTCGAAACTTTCAAGATGTCAGATAGACCAAGAGGAAGAGTCAAACAGCGTACAATAGAAATAAGAAACTTCAAGCAACAATAGTGAAACAAAAGATTATCCAATTGAAAGATAATGTGCCCTAGAGGTTATTGATTCTCCTTGAAATATTATTCGATGCTAATGATGTTGCCATGGATTCAAGAAAACACATCAAGAAGAAGAGATGGAAGATTGTGGTACTCTGGGAACCTTAAGAGGGAGCCCAAAATAGTGAAATTGTTCAAAATGGTTCCCAAAAACTAAAGAAGGGTACATTGATATTTTTGAAGTATATGGATGTGTTTTCCTGGTCAGATGAAGACTTGAATACATATGACAAAAGCATTTTTTTTAGCATAAGATTCCATTGGGAAGGAAGTGGGCTCAAAACCACACAGACAAAAGTCTGCATAGCATCAACTCCTCATGGTTAGCTCCAACTTAAAAATAAGTGAAGAAACTTTTGTAGGCTAAAATTATAGTCCCTCTCGTATATTCAAATGTGACCGGGTTTCAATCTCGTCCCCGTAAGAAAGAAGAATGGAGAGATAAGACTATGTGTAGACTTTAGAACTTGAATCGAGCATCTCTAAAAGATAATTATCCTTTTCCAAAATGGATTATGTCTTAAAAAGGGTGACAGGAGCTCATAGGTTGTCTATGGTTGAAGGATTGGCATAATCAGTAGCAACCTGGAAAAGAGGATTAGAAGAAGATCGCTTAACTATGCCATGGGGCACCTTCATGTACGCAAGGATGCCATTTGGCCTGGTGAACACAAAGAAGATTTTAGAGGGCCATGGACATAACCTTCATGGTGATAGGTCAGAAATATATATCTAGATGACGTAACTATTTTTAGCCGGATGATGAACACTTCGAGCATTTGCAAAACTTTTCAAAAGTGAAAAAAGGTTGCTCTATCATTAAATCCAAAGAAGTATTTATTTGCCTTAGAAGAAGGTAAATTATTGGGTCACATAGTTTCTAAACAAGGAGTAAATATTGACCCAACAAGGGTAGAAGCCATTCAAACTATTCCTTTACCTAGAAGCAAGAAGGATATCCAGATATTCTTGGGAAAAATAAACTTTTTGAGGAGGTTTAGCAAATTATGTCAGAGATTGTGAGAAGTATAACATATATGTTTAAGAAAAAAATGTAGAAGTGAAATGATAAGGAAGCAAGAGATGAACCTCATAGAATAAAGGGAAGCATCGGGCAGAAGCTCCATTTTTGATTAGTCCGTACTATAAAAAAGCCTTTCGTGTATTCTCATTTGCATCCCCTCTAATACTATTGCTACTGTTGTTGCAAAAATGAAGACAAGAAGGAGCAACTAGTTGCATTTTTTCAGCAGTTCGCAGGATGCCGAGCTCAAATACAATATTATGTAGAAACAAGCATGTTGGTCAGTTTCCAAAGCCTTTCAGACTGGTATATGTACCCCAAATAATTGCTTATGTTCCTAATTCTCGTTGTGAAAGACATGTCGGTCCAAAGTGATATCAAGGAAAAAGGGGAAGTGGATAGCAAAATCCATGAGTATGATTTGGACATCAAACCCACTAAGCCGGGTGAAGGGACAAGGTTTAGCGAAGTTGTTGATAGAGATAAATTTTCAAACCTTGGGAATTAATTCATTGCATCCAAAGGATGGAGCTATCAATGAAGAAGGTCAAAGCAAGTCCAAAACAGACCAATACAAATAGCTTTGATTGGTATAAGGGGATATTGTGCACTACTTCGTGCTTTTTCCCTATTCAAATTAACTAAATAGAACAAAATAAATAGTTCTCAAGCTCAAGTCTTAGCTGTATATGTTATCATAAAAGCAAAGCTATATTGGAAAGATCCCGCCGGTATTTTTCTCGTTTTGTTTCACCGAAGGAGAATCTATTGAAGTCACCAAACAATATCACAGAAAAGTTTGTGTGGAGGACATTATACCGGGAAGGTCAACGTCATAAGATTCTCAATTCGAAGCTTTGTCAGCTAACCCTGTTGTAAATGGTTAATCGGTCAGAAGTTGTCGTGCGGCCGCCACCATTGGTAAAAAATTGCTCCATTACCTCTCATCCCGCATTTATTGAAGAAACTTTTTAGGCAATGCGTATTGATTTTATCGAGAGATCAATCCACCATCAAGAGGATAGTTTGGTGATTCGACCGCCACCGATTATTTTACAAAATGGGTTGAAGCAATACCCACGAAGAAGGAAAATGACCAAGTAGTGATGAAGTTTTTGGAGGAAAATATCTTCTTTGCATTCGTATGTCCACGAATTGTGACCGACAATACTCGTGTATTCAACTCTACTCGTTTCATTAATTTCTCGTCAAACATATAATGTAATATTATCACATTCCACAACATATCACCCTCAAGGGAACAGATTGCGCAGTTCTCAAACAAGACATTGGTCAGATCTCGAAGAAGAAAATCGTAAAATCGAAGACCCAGATACAGTTGGTTTTCTTCGGGGTAGCCAAGTCACTACTAAAAGATCTACCGGAAAGTCCCCCAATGAACTACTTAGAACCTGCCAATCGTTTTCCATCATACCGACCAACCATGGATTTTTCCATCAAGAAGTTCTAGAAGAGCCTAACGCTCTGGAAAGGAGATTGAAAAAAAAAGAATTGAGTCAAGTGAAAACAGAAGAAAAGTCGTGGATAATTTGATTACTTATAAGGAAAATATGAAGTCTATATTCGACAAGAAAACAAAAGATGTCTTTCTATAGTAGATCCGGCACCGAGATGGGACACCAGAGGAGAAGACAAGGGGAAGCAGTATAGTAAATTTGAATCTTTATGGTATGGTCCATTCAAAATCTCCAGGCAAAGGTCAAGTAACACATTCATGTTGAAGATCTAGATGGAGAGTTTATTAACCGCCTAAGAACTAAAGATTCAAGCATTACTCAAAAGATTAAATTCAAGATTCCACCATGTTAGTCATCAGAATTTTTTTTTGAGGATGACTAAATGCTTATCCTGATTTATAGAAACAAAATTCATGAATATTTATGTAGTTTTAGAAATTCTACTACCTTCATTATCCTTAGATCAATTTTTCACTATTTTACTATCCTATCATAGTCATGGTCGGCCTCTATCACTGCATGACCCATCATGGGCTCATGCCACTCATTTTCACTATGTTTTTCCACCTTCGACTTTGAAGTACTGTTTTTGACTTGCCTAACCCCTCCACTTGCCACCTAGGATCACCAACCAACCTACTCATTCTTGTGTTTCCCAGATACATCAAGTATCGATGGTCTCAAAACTATCTCTCAGAGATCTTAGGATAAATAAAGTACATTGGATTTGTATCTTCAATATATCAAATTGTCAAAAAATCATTGCTTTTTATACTTGAAGACCTCAAAGCTAAGCTACCAAAGACAAGCCCAAAGAGCCTCCCACTAGGTCATTTTGGGTTTCATAAGTTGTTGAATTGTTTTGGTGTTCTAAATCATTGTTTTTCATGTGCCAAGAGGGTGAATCAAAGAGTAAGAAGGTTGTGTTACGATTGTCCAAGATAGATAAAAAATCCTTCAAGGAATACCTCTTAGTCAAGCACAAATTCCCGCAAAGGACAACCGCCCATTTTGACATTTCGCAAAGAGGTCAAGGTGACTACGTAGAAAATGAAGTAAGGTAAGAGGCCAGCCCTCAATAAAGTACAACCACAAAAACGAAAAGGAAGCATGCCTATGATCAAAGAGAATTAGGTTTTTAGCACCGATTGGATAAACAAGTTGCTGCCAAGAAGCCAATGCAAAATACCACAAGGACAGGCACATCCACACAACCAAGCATAAATTGAAGATTTTTGGAAATTATAAATGAAGAAGGGGAAAAGGTGAGGTGAACTAACATAAAATGAATGAACTTGAAAATGGTATAGAGAACTTAGAAACAACACTAATTATTTTTTTCAAACAACCCTAAAATCTAAAGTTTTGGGAAGATAGGAAAATTAAGTAAAAGGAAGATGATAGGCCTCCATCATGATAACAAGGTTTTCAAAAGATATTGAAGGTGATTTCTAGGGTTTTCCAAGGTAACAATGCTTCACTACATCAAAGGGAAATAATGCAAAGAGTATCGCATGAAGGAGATCAAGCCTCCATTTTCGCAGATAGCCCTCTCCGAGGCCAAGAAGGCTAGGTCCTAAGACCCCAAAGACCTGGTATGATGTTACCCTTGCATTTGATCTCACCAATTCAAAAAATCATGGGAACTTAACACACCATTGTAAATACAAATTTCTCATTGTTCATATGTCACCAAGCAATATTTGACTCCATGCCCAATGGATAAGGCACTAATTTGTGGTTCTTAGTACTGGGAAGAAACACTATCCCCTGTGTGGAGCCGTGTTGTGGCTCATTTGCATTTACCTTTGAAATATTTTTCATAACACCAAAAAATAATATATGTTAGAAATAAAAATGAAGTCATAGAAGAATTTGATTTATTTGTTGGAACATTTAACATTACGTGATGAGATGTGAAGGTGGGCCGAGTCGGCTCGCCACGTGCACAATTCAAGAGCCGCATCAAGGGCACGTTTAGGAAATTACAATAATCGGGATGTGGTCGAGTCGGGCTCATTCACAAGCTCGTGAGGGACTAGCGCTACGAACACCGAATAAGTTTGGGAGGTTGCGCTCGTGGAGTAAACGAACTAATTTCCTCCCAAAGGTAGAGAAAGGGCTTATTTCCATGAAACTTGGCAGAGTTCGAGGGGAGGCACAAAGGGGAAAACATGGTCGGGATCAAAGCGTCGGAACCGTAGTGGAGAGATGGACGACGAAGATTAAATCACAAGCCATAAACTACAAGTTTCAAAGGAAAACCATGGGAGGTAAAATGATAAACCTGGTCGAAGTGCGATGTGCGATGCCTTGGGACCCGACCGCAGGCGTACATCACTAGTTTTAACAAGCATACAGAAATTATACTCGTCAAAGCGCGGCACAATGCGGTGGGGCTCCGATTGCAAAATCGCAAATCGCGAATTTTAAAGGGATAACCGCGGAGGTAAGTGACAAAGTCTTCGAAATTGACAAAGGAAGATCTTGCAGACCTCGATCGCCTGCGCATTGCGAAACTTAAATATATGTCAAAGAGAAGCTAAAACTAAAATGTGATATGCGTATGCAACATGGTTTCAAATGTGAATTCCAAAGGTTTTCGATCCGGAAGTAAGGAATTTCATGCGTTAAAAACATGTTCTAGGAAGAAAAGAGGTTATAACGTGAAACCGTGAAACGCCTGCAATGAAGAAATAGGCAACGCCAAGAAAAAACTGCAAGGGACCCGACGCAGAACAAAGGAGAAGAGGCAGTAGCCTGCACAAGTGATATGAGTGACATCGTTGTGCTGTGTTATTAGGCGTAGTCGGGTAGAAAGGAGCAGCGCACTGCGAGGGAGCACGACAGTCAGTCAAGTCGGGGCATGGAGGCGTCGTTACAGTAGGCCGTGGCAACCACCGCATCATGACCAAAAGCACACTTTCGCACCGCGTGAGGACGCGTCGTCAACATCGCATTTGACAAACAAACAATATTTGCAATTTGAATTTTTCTTTTTCAAGTATGATTGCACAAGTTATCTTAATAGCTTAGGTAGTCGAATAGTTTCAAGAAGTTCAACAAGCGAACCACTGATGTATTCAAGTAGATAGAAATAAAGAAAAGGGGTTCCAGTTTTGGACCTTCGATAATCGTTTGTTTATGACTAAATTCTCTTAGAAATTAATGAAAGAAGATCGTTTCCTACACCTATTGATGTTGATATGTCTTTCCCGTTTCGCCTATGGCTATTCTTCTTTTGAATGAAGTGAAGCAATGTAGCAAAATGCCCGATCTCTTAATTACATTTGTGAGTAAGAGTTAAATAACCTTAATTTGCGCTCCTTCAACTCATTTCTTCTCTCTTCATAAACTCCCGATAGAACTTTAGTGATAGATTTTGTTTACAAATATATTATTTTGCTCCTCTTCCTCCATGAATTTCCTCAGAAACTTAAAAGTGGTAGATTCCCCGTGTTTTTAGCATATCATTTTGAGTTTCTCTTATAATTCTTCTTTTTCATTCCATTCAAATATCACGCTTATGGCATTGTGAAGGATTTAATTATATCATATTATCGTAGGTATTAAGTAACCGAATTCCAAGGGTATTAAACAAGTAGGCCATTTGATATGATAATTGTGACATACATTTATAAAATTTCTTAAGCACCGATTCCTTACCACAACCAAGGGATTGTTTCTTGAGATACAACATTTTCTCGGGCGTTGCTTGGGACAAAGAAACAAAGTTTATTTTTCCCTAGTTTTTTCACATTATTTCTCCGGTTGTTTAGTGAGGAGGAAATATTGGGATGTATTTGTTATTTTTAAAATTTCGGATTTTCAAAAATACCTCCCACGAGGCCTGACACCTCACATCGCATAGTCCCCGTTCTTCCAAATCCGGTAAAGATCGGTTTCAAAACGGCTCAAACCTCAAAATAATTCAACACATGATCCTACATTTTCTACCCCCGGGAAACGCTCATAACCCTTTGTTTGAAGATATTTCCGAGGAACTCTCTTTCTTAGAACAAGATTCTCCTTCCACACCCATTTATTTTCAAGGACCTGAGTTAGAAGAACATTCTTTTGAGTCTATTTCTTTACCTTCACTCAAGCTCAGCCAAATATAATTACTGGTTCTTCTTCCATTGTTCATCAACCCACTTCCATATCAATGTTACCTCCACCTTCATTCACTTTCATAGCAGGTTCATCAGCCTCAACTGCCAAGGAGTAGTTAACCAAGTTGTGAATATGGTAGTACCAACTTTCTTAACGAACATATATGCTCCACTAAATCTCGAACAACCAATGAATTCCATGCCTTAAGAATACCTCAAATTACTTCCTCATTTCACTAGAGAAAATGAAGTAACTATAGAACAAAATTTACCTTTGTTTTGCACTTTTGCTGATAATTTGAATGTAGAACACTTGGATATTGTGATGAGACTATTTGTGCAGTATCTAGATGGAGAGGCTGGAAAATGGTTCAATAAATAACTGGTAAGAGTTAGAAAATAGATTCACTCAGAGATGGGGAGAAAAGAGAGATCATGGTTACTCATTGACAAAGTTTAATGCAATTAAAAGAAGGGTCGATGAAGACATTTCTGAGTTTGTAAAAAGATTCAATAAGTTGTACAATAGTTTACCTATAGAGATGAAGCCCCACCCCCCACCTATAGGAGCAAAGGTAGTTTTTGCTGGGGATTTTGAAGCATATTTTAGCTTTAAATTGAGAGAAAGAAGAGCCCATACTCTTGAGAAGATACAGATAGGCACTTTAGAGATTGAAGCTAATATGAATGCAGGTGGAAAGGCAAAAGGGAAACAACCAGTCCAAGAGAAGGGGAAAGAAAAAGAATAATCATCGCAAGATCTGAGGATAGAAGATATAGAAAGGGTGATAATTTTTTTTACAAATAAGCTATCTAAGGTATAATTGGAAAATAAAAACTCCCAAAGGCATGTACAACAAAACCGAGGGGGTTTCAACCCTCAATTCAGAAGAAATCTCCTATAAATTTTTTAGAGGGAAAGAAGAGATCAAGACCAGGTTCAAGCACCGTTGTATATAGAAGCAACACCCACAGAGCCAACAGAAGATGACCAAAGGGAGTCCGAGGTTCAGGTATCTGCTATGTACGCAATATAAGAGGATGAAGAGGAAGATTATGTGGGAGAATATGTTGAAGCCTAAGTATGTTTTGATCAATATGAAATGGATGAATAATATAGAAAATTCACATACTTCATGCAAGATGAGTTACATAAAAAGTATGATTTAAGGTCTAAAAAGAGATGTAGAGTGTAGGATAATGTGGGTGAACAACAAGGTTCCATTCCTCCTCCAATGGCGACTCCACAACAAAAGGACCCTGTGAAACAAGTCAGTAATGGGAAACAACCTACAAACTCACTTAAGAGAACAAATGTGTAGCAGGCTAAATCTTCCCAAGACAAATCAATTGACACTAATATTCTAGAGAGAGTTGTTCTTATACCCGAACAAGAGGAAAATTTAGAAAGGGTGAAGAAGAACCTGAAAAGTTTTTAAGCAAACTCATGCCTACAGTTTGGAAAAAGAGTTGGAGAAGGTTAAAATTCAGGCGCCTCTTCTAGAATTGGCTAAAATACCAGCTTATAAGAAAGAAATTTTAGAGTTTATTAATCTCACACAGGTAGAAGATATAAGTGACACGGTGAACCTACAAGAAGAAAATCCAGTTGTTACCTTTGGCCCTCATGTAGAAGAAGTAGATACTTCTGTTCCAACCTTCTATATTTCTCTGCTGCTTCATGATTTTACTGTACATAATTGCATGCTAGACTCAGGAGCATCCCATAACCTCATGCCATTGTCTGTTATGAAGGAGATTAACGTACAAATTACCAAAACTTATAGGGATCTGTATTTATTTGATTCCAAAAGGGTGAAATGTGTTGGGTTGATTAAAGATGTAACAGTTGCGTTGACACAAATCCCAACGGAGAGTGTCATGGATGTAGTGGTTGCTGACATCCCAGCCAAGTTTGGAATGCTCCTGTCAAGGTCTTGGGGAGCTAAGTTGGGAGGTGTACTAAAGTTATATTTCACTTATGCTATCATTCCAATTTTTAATTGGGAAGAAAGGAGATTGTACAGGGAAACAAGGTTTGTGAAGACCACCTCTAAGAAAGATGCAGGAAATTCCCCCATTTATAGTCAAGAAACAAAAGATCTTTATTGTTTCATGCTACATGAAGATGCAGAATTTGCTTAAGACACAGGGAAGAAACTCTCTTCAGCAATTGTAAATAATGAGTTACACTCAAAGAATATTTGTAAGTGCTACTTTGATGGCTCCTACTCCAAGGAAGGCGCAGGTGCCAGATTATTGCTAATATGACCAGAAGGTAACCTCATGCCATTCTCTTTTAAACTAGAATTTGATCGACAAACAATGTGGCTAAATATGAGGCCTTAATATCAAGCCTTCAAGTTTCTAAACAAATGGGGGTTCAATGTATTTCAATTTATGGTGACTTTGAGTTGATAATAAGGCATATCAAGAATCATTGTCAAACCAAGCATATGAGATTAAGATCGTACAAGAATGAAGTTTGGGATCTAATAGAAAACTATTTTGAAGCCTTCAATCTTCAGTATATTTCGAGGGAGGAGAATATATTGGCCAACTCTTTAGAAGTTGCAGCTAACACCTTCATACCTCCCTTAAATCCCCAGCTAAGGTATGAAATTGAAGTTAGACATAGACCTTCTATCCCTGACAATGTGAAAAATTGGTAGGTGTTTGATGATGATGAATAGATAAATCAGTTCCTAACAATGATTGGAAACTTTGAATATGCTGAGATAGACCAAGAGGAATAAAAAATAGAGCAGAGAATAGAAATAAGAAACCTCAAGAAGTTAATAGGTGAACATAAGATTATCCAATTGAAAGATAATGTGCTCCCTAAAGGGTTGGTTCCCCTTGAATGATTGTTCGATGCTAATGATGTTGTTGTTGATTCGAAGAAAACACATCAAGAATAAGAGATGGAAGATTTTAATTTGGGAACTCAGAATGTGCCCAAAATAGTGAAATTGTTCAAAGGGGTTCCCAAAAAATACAAAGAAAGATACATTGGCATTTTTAAGAAGTATATGGATGTGTTTGCCTGGTCATATGAAGACCTGAAAACATATGACAAAATCATTATTCAACATAAGATTCCATTAAAGGAAGGGATCAAACCACACAGACAAAAGCTCAGATAGATCAATCCCTTGTTGTTAGCTCCAATCGAAAAATAAGTGAGGAAACTGTTGGAGGAAAAAATTATAGTCCCTATCACATATTCAGACTGGGTTTCCAATCTTGTCCCTGTAAGAAAGAAGAATGGAGAGATAATATTGTGTGTAGACTTCAGGAAATTTAACCGAGCATCTCTAAAAGATAATTATCCTTTGTCAAAAATGGATTATGTCTTACAAAAGGTGACAAGAGCTCACAGGTTTTCTATGGTTGATGGATTTTCTGGGTATAATCAGGTAGCAGTGGAAAAATAAGATTAGGAGAAGATTGCTTTCACTACACCTCGGGGCACCTTCATGTACGCAAGGATTCCATTTGGCCTTATGAATGTAGGTGCAACATTTCAGAGGGTCATGGACATAGCCTTCGTTGGTGACAAGTTTGTAGTTATATATCTGGATGATGTAACTGATTTCTCCGGTCAGATGATGAACACTTGGAGCATTTGCAAAAAAAAATTCAAAAGTGTAGAAAGTTTGGTCTGTCATTAAATCCCAAGAAATCTTTATTTGCCTAGAATAATGAAAATTATCAGGTCACATAGTTTCTAAACAAGGAGTAAATATTGACCCAACAAGGGTGGAAGAGATTCAGACTATTCCTTTACCTAGAAGCAAGAAGGATATCCAGATATTCCTAGGAAAAATAAATTTTATGAGGAGGTTTGTGCCCAATTATGCTGAGATCGTGAGAAGTATAATAGATATGTTGAAGAAAAATGCAGAAGTGAAATGGGATAAGGAATAAAGAGATGCATTTGTTAGAATAAAGGAAGCACTGCAAGAAGCTCCAGTTCTGATTAGTCTAGACTATCAAAAATCATTTAAGGTATTCTCATTTGCATCCCCCACTACTATTGCTGCTGTGTTGTTGCAGAAAAATGAAGACAATAAGGAGCATCCAGTTGCATTTTTTAGTAAAGTTCTCATAGATGTTGAGCTCAAATACAATATTCTAGAGAAACAAGTATATGCTTTGGTAAAAGAACTGAAAGAATTTAGGACTTATGTGTTGGAGTCCCAAATAACTATTATGTTCCTAATTCTGTTGTGAAAGACGTGCTGGTCCAAAGTGATGTTGAAGGAAAAAGGGGGAAGTGGATAGAAAACATCAAAGAGTATGATTTGGACATCAAACCCACCAAGCTGGTCAAGGGACAATGTTTAGCGAAGTTGTTGATAGAGACAAATTTTCAAGCCTTGGGAATTAATTTGTTGGCACCAATGGATGGAGCTGTTAATGAAGAAGGTCAAAGAAAGTCCAAAACAGGTATTCAATACAAATTTTTGTGCTCTTATTGGTATAAGGATATTGTGCACTACTTGTGTTTCTTTTCCTGTCCAACTTCACTAATTAGAAAAAAATACAAAGCTCTCAACCTCAAGTCTCAACCATATGTTATCATAGAAGAAAAGATATACTAGAAAGATCCTGCTAGTATTTTGTTGTTATGTTTTACCGAAGGAGAATATATTGAAGTCACCAGAAAATATCATGAAAGTCTGTGTGGACATTATAGCTGGAAGGTCATTGCCCATAATATTCTCAAGTCAGGCTTCTATTGGCCAAACCTATTTTCATATGTTTATAGACTAGTCAGAAGTTGTCAGAAGTGCCAGTTGTTTTCTGAAAAGAAAAAACTGGATCCATTACCTCTCATCCCTGTATTTATTGAAGAACCTTTTAGGCAATGGGGATTGGATTTTATTGGAGAGATCAATCCACCATCAAGTGGACAATTCAAGTGGATTATGACTACCATTGATTATTTTACAAAATGGATTGAATAAATACCCATGAAGAAGGCAAATGACCAAGTAGTGATGAAGTTTCTGGAGGAAAACATCTTCATCAGATTCAGGGGTCTAGTCAAAAGTGTGACTGATAATTCTCAGGTATTCAACTCTACTCGTTTAATTAATTTCTGTCGAACATATAATGTAATCTTATCACATTCCACAGTATATCATCCTTAAGGGAACATATTGGCAAAGTCCTCAAACAAGATATTGGTTAGGATCTTGAAGAAGAAAATCGCTAAAAATCAAAAGGATTGGGACATGAAGTTGAAGTTTTCCCTCTAGGCAGTTCAAGTCACTACCAGGAGATCTACTGGAAAGTCCCCCTATGAACTGGTTTATGGAACTCAAGCATTGTTTCCTATTAAGTTGGATAAACCCGTGATTTCTTTCCTTCAAGAAGCTCAGGAAGAAATTAATGCTATGGTAAGGAGACTGAACAAAATAATTGAATCAAGTGAAAACAGAAACAAAGTCAGGGATAACTTGATTACTTATTAGGAAAAGATGAATTCTATATTCGACAGGAAAGAAAAAGAGGTTCTCTTTCAAGCAGGAGATTTGGTACTGAGATGGGACATCAGACAAGAAAACAAGGGGAAGCATGGTAAATTTGATCCTCTCTGGTATGATCCATATAGAACCTCTGAGGCAAGGTCAAATAACACATTCATTTTGGAAGATCTAGATGGAGAGCTAGTACAACTACCTGTGAATGGGCAGTATTTGAAGCATTATTTCCAGCATTAAAATTTAGCACTCCACCATTGTAAATACCATATTTATCATTGTTCATATGTCACCAAGAAATATTTGACTCCATTCCCAATGGATAAGGCACTAGTCTGTGGTTCTTAGCGCTTCCGTGGAAGAAAGCACTATCCCCAGGTGGAGCCAGATGTTGTGGCTCATTTGCATTTACCTTTGAAGTATGTTTCAAAACACCAAAAAAAGAATATATGTTAAAAAATGTAAAATATTGTGTGTCATAGAATAATTTTGATTTATATGTTGGTACAATAACATTACGTGATGATATGTGAAGGTGGGTCGAGTCAGGCTCATTCACATGCAGGATAGTTTGAGAACCAGACTGATGTTCATATTCAGAACATTGCACACCAAGCAGGGTCGAGCCAGGCTCATTTTTAAGCTTAGGAGGGTTATGCCATGGAGAAAATGAACTAATTTCCCAAAGGCGGAGAATGGGTGCATTTCCCTTCAAAACTTACGAGTCTTGGAGGAGGTGCAAAAGGAAAAATGGATGGTCGAGATCGAAGCACAGAGCTGAAGTGGAGAGAGGGAAGACATATATTAAATCGCATACTGCACATCACTAGTTTTAAAAGATAAGTGTTAAGGAAAAGTTAAAGGCAACGAAGGGCGATGTGCGGGTGGATGCAATGCAGAGATTAAATCGCACACCGCAAATTTGCGAAGGGTGATGTGTGGGTGGATGCGATACGAAGATTAAATGATAAAGTAGCTGAAGTGCAATGTGCGATGCGGTGGGGCCTGATCACAAAATCACAAATTACAAGTTTTAGAAGATAACCACAGGAGGTAAATGATAAAGTAGTCAAAGTGTGATGTGCAATGCGGTGGGGTCCGATTGCAAAATTGCAAATCGCAAGTTTTAGAGGATAACCACGGGAGGTAAATGATAAAGTAGCTGAAGTGCGATGTGCGATGCCTGGTGGGACCCGAATGCACAACGAACATAGCTAGTTTTAATAGTTAAGGGCCAAGGTTTAATGTTATACTCGCCGATGTGCGATGTGCGATGCAGTGGGGCTCGATCACAAAATCGTAAATCACAAGTTTTAGAGGATAACCGCGGGAGGTAAATGATAAATTCACCAAAGTCCGATGTGTGATTCCAGGTGGGACCCAATCACATACCACACATCACTAGTTTTAAAAGATAAATGTAAAGGAAAAGTTAAAGGCAACAAAGGGAGATTTGCAGGTGGATACGATGCAGTTTCAACAATTAACTCCAAAGGTTTTCAGATCCGGAGGTAAGGCATTTCTCATGTTAAACCATGTCGGAGGAAGAAAAGAGGGTTATAACGTAAAACTGGTGAAACGCCTTGGTAATGAGAAATAGGAAGAATGCGACAAAGAAACTCGTGTAAGTGACTCGATGCAGATCAAAGTCGACGACAGGGTCGGGTAGCAGGTGATATAATTAACAACGTTTGAAGCACAGGGGCATAGGCATAGTCGGGTAGAAAAGCGTATAGCGGCACTATTCGAAGCACAACAACTGGGTCAAATCGGGCACTGAGGCATCATTTCAGAGTTGTGCAGCCATTGCATTATGACCATAAATTCCAACTCGACATTTTGGGAGGACGCATCAGCAACAATAGATTCAGAAAAAAGAACAAAATTTCAGTTTTAATTTACTTTCTCAAGTATGATTGCATAAGTAATCTTAATAGTTTAGGTAGTCGAATAGTTCCAATAAGTTCAAAATTTATGGACCACTGTGATGTATTTAAGTAGATAGAAATAAAGAAAAGGGGCTCCGAGTTTTGGACCTCTGGATGATTGTTAGTTTATTACTGAATTCTCTTAGAAATTAATGAAAGAATATCAAGTTTCCTACACCTGTTGATGTTGATACGTCTTTCCTATTTCACTCTATGGCTATTCCCCTTTGAATGAAGTGAAGTAATGTAGCAACCGGTCTCTTAATTACATTTGTGAGTAAGAGTTAAATAACCTTAATTTGTGCTCCTTCACCTCATCTCTTCTCTCTTCATAAACTCCTGATAGAACTTTAAAGTGATAGATTATGTGTTTACAACATATTATTTTAAGTTCTCTCTTCCTTCACAAATTTCCTCTGAAACTTAAAAGTGGTAGATTCTATGTTTTCAACATATCATTTTGATTTTATCTTACAATTCTTCTTTTCATTCCATTCAAATATCAACAGTTTATGGAATTGTGAAGGCTTTCATTATATCATATTATTGAGGGTATTAAATAATTGAATTCCAAGGGTGTAAAACAAAGGCCATTTGATATGGTAATTGTGACATAAATTTATAAAATGTCTTAATCAATGATTCCTTACCACACCCAAGGGATTGTTTCTTGAGATACAACACCCCCCATCCCCCACCTAGTCACATAGAAAAACTAAAGCATAAGAAAAACATAAACAACTATGTGCCACATATATATGGTTATAACGTATAATTTTGTATATTGAATTTAACACGAAGGAATATTTAAAGAAACCTTGAGATATTATAAATTATGCGTTGAGCAAACTTGTTGAACAACTTCTAGACAATATAATACAATATTTCTTTCAATTTTTCTTTTACTACAAAAACAAGGGATATGTAGGGATACCATAGTTTTGGGATTTTTACCAAATCTCTGCAACATATTATAGATGTTCCCCTCATTATTTGTTTCTAGAAACCTACTAGTCAAGAATTACCAAAAACGATAGTTTCAAGAATTTTAACTACACACTTCTTTGAAGTAAATTTCAAAAATATAGATGTTACCCATTCTATTAGATGGTTGAAAAAAAAAATTAGTAGTATTTTATCTATACTTCAGCAGACGTTCTTCTAATTTTTAACAACGAATTCATAGAATATTGCCATCACTGAAAATTTAGAGATGCTCCCAAGTTTCCTACCAATGTAGAGAAACACGTATTTTAGTGGATAAAGATATTTGATTTGGGCTTCCATATCATGAGTGAATGATTGTGGCATGGTTTACAGTCTGAAGGTTCAAGAATAATAATATACTTGTTACAGACTCAAGGTTCAAGAACAATAATATACTTGTTAGCTTGTTCAGTTGAAGAGCACTCCTCAATCATACATGTCATGTTGTAGGAAAATAAATTCCATTGATTAAAAGAACAAGCTTCTATGTCTCCACAAAAGAGAAAGAACAAGCTTCTATGTCTCCACAAAAGGGAAAGTACAGAAGTTCTTGAAAACCAAACTACAAAAAGGTCATAAGCCACAAATCTCTCTGTATATTCAGTTGAAACAAATGCAATATTTTTAAATGCTGGAATCTTAGTATACTCTGTGTATTTGATAAGAATACACAAAGAAGATAAATTGTAAATTATGGTATTATGCTCCTAAGAAGTGAACCCACAAAAAATAATAAAAAATACATTGAGGGTTTAATGTTCATGGAAAAATACTCAACAAACCATGGGCCTTCAATGCATCACTAAAGTGAGCTATCTACAATTGTGATCAAATTCTTACAATATGTTGGCGACTTGCAATGATTTCCTAATAGTTTCTAAGACAACCTTATAAACCATTATTATGGTCTATGGATCTAGGGTGAGAAATCAACCATACTCATTTAAGAAACTTAATGTTAAAATGATGATATCTTCAACAAGGAAAATTTCCTTCTTGTAGAACGTCGAAAAAATATTGTGTGTGTGAATATTTTCCTTTCCCTCAAAAAGTTATGCTGCTCAAGAATTTGGATAAACAGATTTGTAAAGAGCATCAAACTCGATGCTTCACTTTCACTGGAAACTAATGTTCACAAGGACAAACCAAATCAAATTTTTATTCATGGAAACCAAGCATAAGTAGGTTTTATTGAAGGAAACCAAGCACAATTAATATTTCTATCAGGACAAACTGAGACAAAAATAAATTATGGTTTTTTTATTGACCACAAAATAATTATTTTACAGAAATTATGTAAAACTTTGTCTGCAAAGAAAAAAATTCCAAGATGTAGGGTTTGTGCATAGAACCTCAGTGGGGATATCAACTTGCAATCCAAGATGTGGGGTTTGTGCACAGGACCTCAGTGGGGATATCAAATTGCAAAAGGTTATTTGGATGAAAATATCTTCTGCCCATTGTAGTAGCCTTGATGTCTCATTTATTTCAATATTTCTAATTAAAATCAATGATTTAATCTCTGTTATTTCAAAAAATAAAACAAAAAAATCTCATGGCATCATCCTGAGCATTCTCTTTTTGAAATACTCACAAAGAAATGAATTATCATCTTCTGTTCTACCTAAAATAATTGGGGTTTGAAGTAGAGACAAGTTAAAATAAAATTTCAGATACATAAATGTACCAAAATAATATTAACTATATATGGAGAAACATAAGAAAATGTTGATTATGTTGAGCTCGTGAGGGAGCAAAACTATCTTAATGTGAAATTTTTTTAACGGACTTCAGAGTTCCAACATCCACTGGATCTGAAATTGAGAAATAAATTCAATGTCCACAAAACAATGAAGAAGCTTAGTAAGAGCCTCAAGAGGGAAATTTTTAGGAGGGAAAATGAGAAAAACTATTTATCAAATTTTTAAATAATAAAAAAATAAGGATTTTAAAATTTGAATTACATTCATAAAATGTGTAAGGGTTTGCATTAAAATTTCACTAAACAAGCATGATTATGAGTTTCTAGTCGAGTATGGGGTAGATATCAAGTAAAAAATTAAACACTTAAATATTTAACATTTTTAATCTAATGTCACCCTATTTAAAAATCAATCTAATTATTATTATGTATAAAAACACTATAAATTTAAAATATAAAGAGGGTTACGAAAGAGTTATGGTACACAAATATAAATATAAATAAAATGAGGTATGGTAAATAAATAAAACCTATTTTAATACTTACTATGAAAGTATGGAAAATAGATAAAAATATAAATAAACTAAAGGTATGGTAAATAAATAAAACCTCTTTTTATATTTACTCCATAAATCTCTTTATATTTAAGGAAACTCAACAAGAGGTTTTATTTAGGTGAAGCCTATGGGAAAAATACCATTTTAATACCATGAGCTAAATTCCATGGGCCAAATACCATATTTATAAAATATGTATGGTAAATAAATAAATATAAAAGAGGTATAACGAAGTATGGTAAAAAAAAAAAAATATATCAAATATGATTAGAAATCAACGTCTAATTATATACCAAGCCTATGCGCCAAATACCATGGTAAATAATAGAGGTATGCTAAATAAATAAGATATAAATAAACGAGAAATATGGTAAATAAATAAAATATGTTTTTATATTTACTCCATAATCCTCTTTATATTTACCAACACTCAAAAAAGAGGTTTTATTTAGCTGAAGCCTATGAGCCAAATACCATTGGCCAAATTATTATTAATACCATCCAAAAAAACATTATTAACCCTAATATCAATATTAAAATATTATTATTATTAATTCTAATATTCATATTAATATATTATAATATTAATATTATTAAATTTAATAAATTTGGATTACTACAATATTAAATTTCTTATATTATAATATATATTTATATATTATGATATATATTAACTCTAGATATATATGAGAAGGAAGAAAAAAGACATAGAGTGATAGAGTTGGAGAGCTAGGGGGAGTCACAAGGGAGAGATGGAGATAAATTGAAGGAGAGGGGATAGAAGGAATGGAGAGAGAGAGAGAGAGATAGGGAGAGGAGTGAGAGAGGTAGAGAAGGGTAAGATATGGAGAGAGTGACATAAATATGGAATGGGGAGAGAGAGAAGGAGAGAGGGATGGATATAGTGAGAGGATTGGAGGGTAGAGAGAGAGAGAGAGAGAGAGAGAGAGAGAGATGGGGGAAGAGAGAGGGAGGTAGGAGAGAAAGGGAGAGAGAGGAAGGACGAGAGAGATGAACCAATATCATAGAAGAAAGAATATTTGACCAGATTACTCTATAGGGAGATGGTAGATGGGGGCACCCTACCTACCTAACTAAATTCCTAAACCAAATGTGGTGTAATCGTTTGTAATGGTGGTCAATTATATGAGGCGAGGATTTTACGATGAGGAACTGGATTTTTAATGTGATATGCAAAAAACAAGTACTGAACCTAACCATTTCACATTCACCAATGTTCTCTCTGCATGTGCTAATTTGGAAGGTTTGGAACATGGAAAAGGAGTCTTTTTTTGTGATCACCTCCCATGAGGATTCACCAATTGTGAGAACACAACACTTGTGGTTGCATCTTCTAAATCATCATCACTTCCACCAACACCTCATCCAATAAATCTAGTATAAAAAGTATTAGGCTCTGGGCAGCACAAAGGAACATAATGCATGTGCCCTCAATCTCTTCTACATACTTGTAGCTCTCCTCCAAAACTAAAGCCACTAGTGTTGTGTGTTCACTTTTCCCTGAATATTGTGAAAACATCCCGAGGTAAGGAAATGTTGCACCAAGGTATGGATCCACTATGTGTCATATCCACTAAAGGAGAACATGTTCCAAACAATAGGTAAATTCTCACAACTATCCCTCAATGGAATGTTGAGAACTCCAAAATTCCACATGCTCATTAATGAAATCTATAAATTGAGAACTTTTGTATAAGAATTGAAGTCATACTAAACTTGGACCAAAAGACTCAGGCTCTGGGTAGTGCAAAGGAACATCTGCAATATGATTTGTACTATTCTCATCTAGATCATTTTGCGTGGATATCTCCTGGAGTTGAAATTCATATTTTAGGTTACATATAACATCTCCCATGGAAGGCTTGTCGATGACCTTCTCTTCCAAGAACTTCTCGGCAGTATCCCTAAACATTTTTAGAGAACCAGGGTTTATGGTCCCAACAAGGTGAGGATGAATGATTTTTTCAAGCTTGCCCTTTTTCTGCCATTGCATTTCCCACTCTACTATAATAAATCGTTCTATGGGAAAAAAAATATTAAGAGTTTCGCTTGCACACAAGATCTCCAGTAACACTACTACAAAAGAATACACATCAGATTTATTTGTCAGTTGCTGCCTTCTTAAGTATTCAGGAACAAGGTACCCAAGGGCCAAAACTACCTTTCATTGCACTACTTACATGAGTTTGATCCAGAGTGGATCCAGTCTTTGAATGTCCAAAGTCCACCATCTTTTCCTGTGAGCCTGTTATCGTGAAGATCTCTGACATTGAGATAAGCACAGAGGATTCATGACAAGGGAATCATATTGCAATATTGACCCGATACAGGAGCTTCATTGGTATCTCGCTAGTCATACAGTTTTCTAGCAAGTCAAGGGAGTCTAAATTGGTGCAGTTGAAAATGAAAGGAAATATTGTTCCACCAAGGCGAAATCCCATGACGCTAAGCTTGAAAATCCTCTCATTATTATAGGTCATGCCTTCGAGCTTCGACATAGTGATGTTGCAGGAGTTTTGATCTTGTCTCTGATCCATGGTCACACCTTCGAGCTCTAAGATGGTGACATTGCAAGGGTTTTGATCTTGTCTTTAGTCCACTGCGTGAGCTTGGGTCCATAAAACTGGCACTGTGTTGGGTTAAGGGTAATTATCAATATTTGGCGAATAAATATCGATAGAGAAATGAAATTATGGAGATAATGGCTATCATACATCTTTGGTTGCCTCCGTCAATGAATCAAATTCGTCAATCCTCCAAAAGGAGCCTTCTTCCCATTATTTCCTCCAAAACCAGGGTTCATTAGTTCTGCCATATATGCTAATAAACCCCCTTCACTGTCTCCCCCATATGGAAATCCAAGATGTCAAACAAAATGCAAAGCTCAAGCTCTCCATCATTGAAGGTTACATGACATGTCTTGCAATTGTGCAAAGAATATTATTTTCAATATAGTGCTAGATGGTGGTATGATGAATATATCCCATTTAATGTTGCTCACTCACCTTGTTACCAAGCTATGTGAGACTCTATTATAGCTAAAGGAAAGGGCTTCAAAGTCCCTACTATGCATGACTTGAGGGGAGCTCTTTTGAAAAAAGAGATTTAGTACTTTGATTATTAATCAAATATAAACCCAATAATATTGTTTTATTTAAAGCTTAATTTGATATAATCATGTAAATTATGTATTAAATCAAATAAATATATTCGTTGGTACAATTCTCATAGAAATTGATAAAACTAAACACATTTATCCATTATTACACAATAAGCCATGCTTAAATATTTTGAATTACATATTTATAATCATTAATAAAGTTTTATATATTATTAGGAAATTAAGTAAAGTTCATACCCAAACATTTAACAAAGTTCATAATACCATTAAAAATTAACCAAGGTTCATATCAAACAAGTAATAAAAGTTCATACACCATTAAAAAACTAATTAAGGTTCATATCTAAATTAAAAAAGGTTCATACAATACTCCTTGATGGGGATGAGGTTTGAGCAGCACGTGGAAGGCATATCACATGAGTAAATATAAGTGGAGCGAGGGTGAGGGACGGTACCCCCGTTCCATTCATCATAACGCATGTAGCGGGAGAGGTACTGGATTCACGTTGGAAATATGTGTGAAAAATAAATGTGCATTGGATTTCAGAGGTTGTGAAAGGATAAGGAGAGGGAAGACGAGGGAGCCCAAAATTCAACCCCTCAATTTGGTTTGGTGTTGGCATTCAGAGAGGAAGCGTAAATGTCACAGGAAGGTTTAGAAAGGGAGTGGCTTGTGTGTGCTTGTCATGGGAATTTTTTGGTTTTGTGTGTTCAACTGGCCCCTGCTTCTCAGTTTCTTAGCCATTATTTGCATGTGGGTTGAGGATAGGAAATTGAAGGGAAGTGAGCTCACTCCTTTCCATTTTTCTTGGATTTCGGTGAGCTTATTTTTTTATGCTAAGAGAGGAAGCTAGAATCCCCACTCTAGGAAGCCTAAATGGTGGTGGCAGAAAACTAGGTTCTTTTCCCAATTTTGTGCCCTCCGGCGTGGGTGCGATGGCGTTTGGTGGATTGGTGTGTGGTATTTGTGTGGATAGTTTGGAGGCTGGTCGCTGTGCTGGGGGAATTTACACTCAGGAATCGACTAATTTTTTATTGATTGTTGTTCAATTTCCTATGTTGGTTTGCTGGGTGATGGTATTTGGTTTTCCTGGTGGTGACAGTCTTTACTTGGTAGTGGGAGGTGGTTTTGTGCTTCCATGTGGTGGTGGGCGATGAAATTTGGCTCCTTTGCTGGTGATGTTTTTTTTCTATGGTGGGGGGTCTAGTCTCTGGACTCTGCACACGATGGGGTTCCTCAACCTTTGCAAATTATGAAGCCCCGATGCGATGTGGGCATTCTCCCTCCCTTGTCGTCCATGGGCATGTGGGGGTGGCAGACTCGAAAATAATCATGGTGGCTCCACGCCAGGGTGGAAATACTGCGAGCATGCATGACTCGCTAGTGTGGGTGTGCATGAGGGTCATGGAGGAGGTAAGCAGGGGGATAATAGGGGTGGGGGTTCGAGGGTTCAAAAGTATATTTGTCGGGGCGGAGGATCCCGTGGTGGCAAGGGGAATCATGGGTCTAATTTATTTGAGGTAAATGAGGGGTAGGATATCCAACATTGCTTCCTGGAGAACTGTAGTGCACTTATCAATAACCGGATGAAAAGAGTGGAACAACTCAGAGAGTCTATCGTGAGGAGCATGCCGAGTAGATGACAACATTGGAATGAATGCACTATTTATAGTGCTAAGTCTAGGAGAGATTGGTAGTTGTTTGGCGAGGCCAAAATCAACTCACTGAGAAAGTAGAAAATTTTGAGACTTGGTTGCTGCACTTTTAAGGGCATGCTTAGTGTGACTTATGTCCTCCACAGCCTCCAGGAACAACCCTATAAAAACCTGCATCCATCACATCGAACAAATAATATGATATTTGGTGTTCTTTATGTTTTATATGTGTTTTAGTGCCTCTATCCCAACCATTTATGGACAATGTCCCTAGTCTCTCTTTTGTATTTTTTTCATCTAGTGAAAATTTTGGCCAACAAAACTGGTTGGGGTGAGACCACCTATTTTGTAAGAAACTATATGTACTCCTTTGTTCCTACATGAATAGAACATTGACTTGCAAAAAAAAAAAGGTTCATACATCATTAAAAAATTAATTAAGGTTCATACTTAAATTAATAAAGGTTAATACCTATTTACTAATAGGTCTATACATATATATTTTAGGTTTATCTATTTATCAAATATAAATATGACGATTTAATACCAGATTTAAATGAACTCACACATTTAACATAAAAAATGTTATATTTATATATTTATTAAATGTAGATATGAAGATTTAACCTTAAATTTAAAAGAACTCACACTTTTAACATAAATCAATGAAGTTTCAAAATTAAACTTTATGGCCAAAGATTAAATATAAATATAAATATTAATTTAACTATCTAAATATTACCTTTACTAAAATTATAATGAAGCCATTAGTGTAAAGTCGATAGATGATACATGCAATTATGTTAATTTTAGATGAATCTATCTACAATGTTAAACTTTAGAGACAAAAGGGTATTCATAATTTTAACACTGTAAATTCAAAGACCCCTTTGTCTCTAAATTTTAGCACTGCAGATGGATTCAAAGACACCTATAGTGAAATGTAACACTTCGGTACCAAAATTACAATTTTTCATTTGTGGAGTGACACAATTAAATTTTTTTGACATAAATGACTACTTCATATACTACTTGTATTGTTATTTGGTCATATTTTTATTCTTGGACTATGATAGTCATTTACATTAATCATTATTAATTTTGTCAATTATTATCTAGTTATATATTTTAATCCTAGACTAAATTAGTCATTTAAGTTAGTCGCTTTTAGTTTAGTCACTTATTATCTAGTCATATATTTTATCCCTAGTGTTACACCATTTTTTTGGCCATCTAACCTATTATCATTAGATGGACCCAAGTACACCATGTAAGACCAATTTTATCCTAAGTAAAATTTCTTTCACTATGAAAATAACTTAGTAAACCACCTTTATTAAGTTGTTTATGGTCTAAACAGGAAACCCCATGAGGAAATGTTAAATAAATATATATTTGTTTGATTTTCCTGAAGGATTAATTAGTTAAACAACAGTTTAATTAATATTCCTAGTTATATTTAACCTAAAACAAGGAAATTAATTAGATAAATCATTATTTATCTTATTATTTTATAAGAATAATTATTTAAACTTTATTTAAATAATATTCTTTGTTAAATATGACTAAATCACCCTTAAATAATTAAATAAATCATGATTTATTATATTATTACTCAACCACATCCTTAAAATGATAAATAAATCATTTATTTATTTATTATTTACAAATAAAGGGATTCGACCCAAGTCAAATTCCTTTTCCCTCCAATAAATATAATAAAATATTCCATAAAAGTTGGTTCTTGATTTGGTTAATAATATTTTAATTATGCACCAATATCTAGACTAATTCAATATTTTGTTATAAAGAGAAGGGTTTTCCCATTCATTTACCAACTTTTGTTGCCTAAAGATCACTCTGGATCTATACTTTCGGTCTAACTATTGATCCACCATCATAGTCATATTTTGCTACTATTTTTGTCTGGGTTTTCTACACCATCAAGAGAGAGGAATTCTAGATCTGAAGTGCTGAGGACTTTTCAAGAACCCATCCCATTGAGGAGAACTGGGAACACCCTCTTGTGTTTTCATCCGAGGTGCTCCTAATACAAAATTCATTCAACATATTCTTGTCTTGTCTATTGGATGCATGAAGTAAATCTTGTTTTTTATACTGTTTAATGCCTTCTAATGCATAGATCTATATTTTTGCAGCATTTATCTTGATCATCTAACTGCAGATCTAAAGATATTGGTAGTCATCTCTGCTGTTAGGGCTGTTGGTTAAAATTAGGGGAATTTTGAGGTCTAAAATGGGCCTCCTAAGAAAAATGTACAACAAAAATAAACTTTATAACAACCAATAGGATTCAATATGATGATGTCAACCATGGGGGATGATTTACCATTTTTTAAATAAAAGAGTAAAAATATTAAAAAATAATAAAATAATAAAACTACTTTTTCAACTCGTATTTTCAACTTATCTCCCAAAATTTTTACTCAAATTTCGAGTGGGAGTACTCGTTGGATGCAAAATTTAATTCCTCATCCAAGGAGTACCCTTGTTGCATACTTTCGATGAACTCTACTACATGAAAAATGAGAAATACATAAAAAAACGTGATTACAATCACGTTTTTTATGTATTTCTCATTTTTCGTGTAGTAGGACCTATCAAAAGTATGCAACATGGGTAATCCTTGGATGAGGAATTAAATTCCGCATCCAACGTGTACTCTCGCTCGAAATTTGAGTAAAAGCTTTGGGAGATAAGTTGAAAATATGAGTTGAAAAATAGTTTTTTCATTTTTCCCTCTAAAATTTGATGATGTCATCAACTCTTATTTGATTATTTCCACTATTATTTTATAATTTCCTTAGGAGGCCCATTTTAGACCTCAAATTTCCCCTAATTAGTAACTCCCTTCTTGGATATGATGTGACCAAGATATTTGAATTCATCCTTACCAAAGGTACATTTTGATAAATTTGCATAAAATTTATTTTCTCTTAGGACAGAGAGTACTTGCTTCATATGCTCAAGATGTTCCTTCCATGTTTTTCTATTGATAAGGATATCATAAAAAAATACTATTATTAGGTAGGGTTTACAAATTTCATCCATGGTTTCTTGAAAGGTGGAAGGGGCATTGATTAACCCAAATGGCATCACCTTGAATTCATAGTGACCTTCGTGTGTTCATAAAACAATGAATGGAATGTCTTCTAGTCTTACTCTGATTTATTAATATCCTCACCTAAGATCTAATTTTGAGAAATATTACACCCCCCCCCCCCCCCTCTCATGGATTTCGTCTAGTATTCCATCTATAAATGGAATAGGGAACTTGTTTTCTATAGTTATTTTGTTCAACCCTCGATAATATATGCATAGTATGAAGGAACCAAATTTTTTATGTAATAATACTACTGGAGTTGCATATTGGGTTATGTTCATCGTCATAACTCCACACATTAATAAATTCTAAATTAATCGTTCTATTTCAATTTTATGGTGGCGAGGATATTGATAAGGTTTGATATTTATCGGTGCTACATTTGGTTTTACCCTGATTATATTTTCTATCCTTCTTTTTGGAAGAATCTTCATAGGTAATTCTTGGATTACCTTGTCATATTTTCATATCGATGATTCAATGTGTTGATAATGCACTATTTTTTGTGTTATTATCTCCATTTGGTGGCATTGTTCTATGTAGAATGATACCCCTTTCTTAATCAATTTTGTCATTCGTTGAAAGGATATAATTTGAGCTGGTGGTGGATGGAATTTGAACAATTTATATTTTCTTCCTTCTGAATTGAACTTGATAAATTGTTTTCTGGTGATTCAAAAATTAGGTTCCTAGTGTTTTTATCTAGTGTATTCCCAATACGATGTTTACACCTCCTAGAGGTACGATGCAAAATGAAAATTTGTAATTGCAACTTCACCTTGTGACATTTTTTGACTTCATTGATTTTTTTTACGATATGCTACCCTCACTCTCATGTCTATAGCTGGAAATACAAATAGGTTTAATATTTTGTGACATTGAAATTATGGGTACTTATTGTATCTATGAGTACAGTGACATTTTCCTTTTTAATGTGCCCACATAATTTTAGTGTTTGTGGTTGTGCTATTATTGTTATGGTGGTAAGAAATATAGTTGTCATGTATTCATCATGTTGTGGACCATAAATATTATTTTATTCCTCATACTCTACTTCCAAGTCACTGCTGGATGTTGCAGATTCTACCTTAGCTTCACACGTGTACAATTTTTTGTTGTTACATATGTGCTTGGATGTCTAATTGTCTCCATAGTATTTTCATTTATTGACCCTTTTATTCTATAAGTCTTGGTATTGGTTCTCTTCTTGTCTTAAAGGAGGGGGTATGTACTTGCCATATTTGTCTATTGAATACTTTTTTTATTTTTCATTTGAGTATTTGTTTAATTTCTCTAGACTTGTGAAGGATGGTTTATTGAATTTATTTTTTTGTTCAATAAATTTTATGATGTGCCTAACATCAATTTTTTTAATGTTTCCATAGTTTAATTTCATTATGGATATAATCCTTCAACCCAAATACGTACATTTTTAATATTTTTTCCTCTGTGAATGTATTTTGTGTAGTTTCCAAAGCTTCCCATTCACGTGTATAGTCATTTACATTTCCCTTCTGTTTGAGATGTACATTTGTTTTTGCAAATCATCATCCTCTTCATAATGAAACCTTTTTAATAACATTGTTATGAAACCTTGCCAATGTAATAAAATAACATCACACATTTTTTTCCACCATAGGAACCAATCGTAATTGGGGGTTTGATTCAAAAATCCTTCCATTTTGATAACCCAAATGATTTATCCTTTATGGTATTTACCATCATACTTCAACAATTCATTATTAATTTTTTGATGATTTCTATCTGGGATTCTAGTGTGATTTTGACTACATGAAAAGAGTATATGTGGTTTTTCTTGATGGTTATGTTCACTTGTATTTTTTTGGACTAGATATAAACCTTTGACATATTAAAGGTTGTACTTTTAATATATCTACCTTGTCAATTAAGTGATTCATTTGTTCAATATGGTAGTTAAGTGTCCTTATATTTTCGTCTGTGTCATCATTCTGAATTCTTAGCGAAACTTTCCATCAATATTCATAATAAGCAAGGTTATTATCAATTTTATTTTCCTCTCTATTAATCGATTCATTTTCTCAAGAAATACTTTTTGTCCTTATCCAAATTTTGTTTGTCTTTTCCATGTTGTTGAGACGATATCACACACTATTAAATTTGTCTCTATATCGATTTATATCAGCTTGTAGCTTGTGATTGTTCATGATTAATCCACTTCTCTGCCCCCCCTACCTTGTGCTTTTTCAAAAAAATAAAATAATATATATATATATATATATATATATATATAATTAATTAATTACTAATAATTAATAATGTAACTATAATTATTAAATTAAGTGTATGATTATTATTATAACTAAATAAAATTATAAGTAAACTAAATCGATAATTATAATGATAACTATGATAATTTACTAAATATATTTAATTTTAATTATAATAAACTATAAGACTATAACTGAAAGAAAACCTATTATTATATCGTAATGGGCCCTCCAACTGTTAGTGAGGGGATAGGATGATGTGGATGGGGACATAATGGCGTCGACGGTTAGTGGGGAATAGGGTGATAATGTCATTGGTGGGGGAAATGTTGAAAATGTTGTGGGGGACAGGGTTATAGTGGCATCAACAGTCAATAAGGGAGATGACAATGATCACTAGAAGGGGACTAAAAAGTGAGGATGCAACTGGCAACAAGTGAAATGCAACACACATGAATGGGATCAAGCAAATGAAAAGTGGGATCAAATGGGCAATTAAAATGACGAAAATAAGGAAAATGACATGATGTGTATAAATTAATTGTAGATTCAATACTGCTCATGTAATGTTATAAAAAATAAGACTCAAATCTACTCTACTCATATGTGGAAAGAAATTCACGATTGAGAAGCAATATAAAAAGCATGCGACATGAATCAATTAACACACATACACGAGGATATATCTAGGGGAAATCCACTGCTAAAACTCCCTTCCTATTTGTATTGCATTAATCAGAAAATATAGAAGAAATACAATTCTTGTTCAAGCCTGAACAATCTCTTCATAAGTATAATATATCTCAGTGCCTCACAGACTGACTCTGGAAAAAACTTACCTAATTTTTCATCCTGCCAAGATTCTATTTCCTTGTGTTATTTCTCAAGGAATTAGCCCCCTATTAATTAGGTAAATCCCCATCCTAAACTGCAGAATCCATATAGGTCCTTCACTAACTACATGTGCCACCTATACAACTTAGATAATTATACAATTAATAATACAGTACCCTTGAAATCCAATCTCAATTGGGTAACTCATAGATCATGCATGTACACATTAATTATGGTTGATTTATCAGTTAACTAGTTGATCACTGAGTACACACCCCACTACTTGAACTCTAACTAGTTCCTCCAACAGTTGGAACTAGTTTAACTGAATTTAACTCAGTTTAACTAAATTAAATTATTACAACTCAAATTAAACTCAACCTAGTTTCCTAAAATTTAGGAGACACTCTACATGACTCAAGTTAGGCTCTCAACTCAAATTAATGGAGCCAACTAAGTGAAACTAACTAAGTTAACTCGTACAAGTTGTCTTGTGATGTGGAATTGCAATTTTTTCCTAATTTAATTTAAGGGAAAATTAAATCAGGATTTTCTTGTTTCCATTTTCAACACTCTCTCCCAACAAGAAAGGGATTATCAGATACCTCAATTCTGTCTCTATGGAACTCAAATTTTCCTCTTGAAAATACACTTGTCAAAATATCTGCATCCTTTTCCTTTGTAGGAATGTATTCCAACAACATGATCTGCCTTTGCACACAATCTCATAGATGGTGATACCAGATGTTGATATGCTTGGGTTGATCACGAAAAAGTGGATTTTAAGAGAGTTTGATACAACTATGTTTGTCACAGTAAATCACAGTAGGATACATCATTTGAAAAAATAACCCAACAAGAATCTTCCTCATCTAGATAAATTCACAAACTGCAACAACCAAGTACTATGCTTCTGCTAAACTGAGTGAAATCGATCTCTTCTTCCTATTATACCAAGAAACTGTTGTTGACCCAATAATGAAGGCCCCTCTTAAATTTCTCTTCTGGTCTGATTGATTACCCGCCCAATATGAATCTGTGAAGCCTTGAATTTCACTCCCTCTGTATGTATGTACCAAATACCATACTAAGTAGTACCTCTAAGGTATATTAACATGTGTTTAGCCACCTCCCAATACAATTTGGTTGACTTAACCATTTCTTGACTAAGTTGGTTAACTGTATAACACATGTTTGGTCATGTGTTCACCAAGTATATAAGTGAACCCACAAGCTACTTGTAAATAGTGGCCTCTGCCTCCTCACCTAAACTGGCATCCTCTTTCCTCCAACTTCCTGCTAGAGGAGTGTCCATGGGTTTTTTACTCTCCATGTATAACTTCTTCAGTATATAATTTCCCTGACAGAAAAACAATTCCCCATCTCCTTGCCATACTTTAAAAACGAGGAAATAATGCATGAGTCCCATGTCATTCATCTCGAATTCTCTTGAAAGATCCTCTTTGCAATATTTTATCAACTTCTCATCACCATATAAAATCAATTCATCGACATATAATACTATTATAAAATTTTACCTTCAACAAAAATATGGTAAAGGTTTTCATTTGCTTCACTTTTGGTGAAGCCTAACCTGGTGAAATAATTGTCGACCTTGGTGTACCAAGCACAGGGTGTTTATTTCAATCCATACTGTTGAGTCATAAAAATGTATCTTTTAACACCTATTTATCTCACATTAATTATCAATCCGGGAGCGACTTTTTATTTCAAGAGTGTACTCTGTCTGAGGCTGCAATTCATCCAAGAGCAATGCTGTGAAGATGTAGTATAAAATAACAAATACAAAAGTAACAAATGCTCAAAAAGAAACCTAATTACAGTAACAAGAATGGAAATATTAAACTACTTCAATCTTGCAGATTATCGATCAGGGATGCAGTAGCAATAACTCTTTCCCTTAGAAATCGATGCAAGATTACCAATTCTGGGGACTTGGAAGCAAAATACTCTATCCTCGACAGTTGGAAATCTTAAAGCAAATGAAACACAAGCAGATTAAACAAAAGAAATTTAAAAGGAACGCAAACTGAAAATGAACATCAACATGTCACTGTAACTCATCTATTTGCAAATCGAAAGCTGTAAACAAACAATGAATAGAAAATCTAACAACAGTATAAATAGCAACTACGATTCTGATGTGATCAAACAACTAACTCTTCATGCTTCAATCCTGTCGACAGTCAATCACTACACAACAAAAAATCATAAATTCAGTGAACAACAACAGAAAGCAAAGCTGTTTAATGATAACAAGATAATTGATCAACGCATGTGGTTCTTGTTAAAGAATGAACTAGAAATGACTCTGTTCTTGATCTAACAACAATAAACCAGTTTTGTAATTGCAATAAACATTAAACGCACTTCACACAACAGAAATACAAACAGTAGAATGATTCCACCAGGGTCGGGCCCTCAACCACCGGTGAAACGCTGCTGTGCTTTACTCTAGCGTTTGAGAAATGGAACGAGAACAAACTCTTTTATTAATCAAGCATGAATAATGTTTACAAACAGCTCTTACTCTCTTAACAAGAGTCGATGGACAATTCTGCAAATTACAACAAGAAAAGTCTCTCTATTCTCCCCCAATACACAATACATGCTTCTCCTTTTATAATCATAAGGAGGAGAAATTAAATAGCAAATATAATCTCCCATAACAATATTGGATTGCTCCCAACAACTTGATCAACCAGAAAATATATTTCCAACAATATTTCAACAAGACCAAGGCGAATTTGGCTTTGCAGCTGAGATTTGGAGGACGGTCACAACAACAAATCTGAGAAAATCGTGCTCAAAGAACCCTGCGTTTCTCTCAATACAGGCCGAATTTGGGCAAACCACTCTCTTGTAAAGTTAATTAGGTCCGTTATGGACAAAATCCATGTTCTGGATTTTCCAGATTCTTCTTCATTTGCTCAGAATCTTAACCGCAAAACTGTCACTTCTTATTCCAGTGAATTTCTGAGTTGGAATATCTCATGATGATTTGGAAATCAAATCTGTAATTTAGGAAATATCTTGGAGGATAAAATGATGAATGATATTAATAAACCATCATTGATAAAATTATGCATAATAATAATCAATTTATTAAAAATAAAAGATAAGAAATAATATTCATCCATAAGAGCATAAATCATTATAAGATGGATTTATATGATAAATTATAATAAATGATATGATAAACAAGAGTAAAAGTGGATGAAGTAAGTGATAAAAAGTGGTCGTATTCACGGCCCAACATACCCCGAAACTGAATATATTGCATGTCCTCATGCAACCCATAACTGAATATGTTGCATGTCCTCATGCAATCCAAAGACAAAACTCATGTGTTAACCAAGCAAAGAAAATTGTTCATCCCAACTCATGAAATGGATGGAACAAATTAATGTTTCCTCAAATAATGAATATTCAATTTTAGCAATAGAGGCATAACAATTTTTACAGTTGATGTTCAACTATATGCATATGAAGTTGCAGAAAAATGTGACATAAGTAACAACAAACTTCATTAACCATTTTCTCAAAAATCAGATCATTTGGATGCACAGATCAACAAAATGGTTGTAGATGATAGTGCATAATTTTCAAAATTTTATGAACTAATTTAGTGTGAAATTATCTGGGTTTGTGTATTTTAATTATTCCTCTTTATTATCTAGAAATCACAAAAAATCAGTTCATAGTTTTAAAGATATATGCAAATCAATTTCTGCACTGTACAAAAATGAAATTGTATGCCTTAAATGAGAAAGAAAGTGGAAAACATCCATCATGTGTAGCAATTCCCCCCCAAATTGAAGAATTAGCATGTCCTCATGAAATGCTAGAAATCAAAGAGAGGTGGTTGCTACAATCTGTTAACATCGATGCTTGGTGTAAAACATGGAATAAGGGAGGTGTTGAGAATGAATAAGAATATTTATGGATGATAAAGAATATTACGGACATGGTCATAAAAAAGAAATGAAAGAAATCAACACTCCCCCAAACTGAAAGATGAGACGTGTCTTAAAAAATGGGAGGTGGTAAAGGTGTGGAATGAATGATGATAAATAATGCTCAATGGATTTTTATAAAATTCTCCTAAATTCATAATAAATCAGAAAATTATGCTATTTTACCTCAAGTGTTACCTCCAAATAAAATGTGGAAGGACATGTAGGGACTGGCCTTTGTTGAAGCTGATGTAGGCTGAGTGGTTACTGAAAGTGATACAAAAGATGGAAGCCATGTGCACGTTCACGAGCCTTTGCTATTTAGTTGTAATAGTGATCATGCTGCGGATAGAATTTTCCCCATACTTGTTGTTCTCCTGTAAAAAAATCACAATTCTGTATGCAATTTTCTTGAATCCACAGTTTCAGTTTGGAATGGCAACATATAAGATGCATGCAAAAAAAGTTTAAGCAGAAAAAATGTTGTAGAAATGCAGTATGAATATTGTGGCAAATCCGCAAAATAAAAGAGTAACGTACTGCACAGCAATTATACGGCATGGAAAGACATACATACTTATGATACAATCAAAAAATTATCGCATTTCTGAAATCCATGCATGTGATAAATCGTAAACAGATATAGAAGTGTTTTGTAATGATTCAAGGATAAGGAGAAGGGACAGCTTAAGATAAACATAAGTACAAATGCATTATTTACCATTTCAAACTAATATGATCGATTTGTAATGATTTTCATGTATCATAGGTTTGGAAGTAAAGGTAAAGGATTCATACTTTCATTTGATTTTTAAATATAGATATAGGAAAATGATTAAATATAACTATTGATGTGTATAAATGTGACTCCAATACCATCAACAGAGCTCTGTTGCCCACAGGTGTCCATAACCTTGACAAAGTTGCTTTCTTACCCACAGAACCACTGTCCTTTATTTATACTGAGGAAGTACCTTTTTTTGTTGAATATTATGACAAAGGCTATTGTGCTGGCTTGGTGATCAGAAAAACTACAATGCCATTCACCAGGAAGAAGTGAAAGGTGGGCAGGCCGGCTCGTGATGAGACCTCCTGTTCCAAAGACTTCTTGATTTTTCAATTATCTATTGGACCATGTCCCTGGTTTGGTGGCCATGATGGGAATGCCACTTCACTTGCTTCCTTATGAACATGGTAGGCCGGCTCTTGATGAGACCCCCTATCCTCCATCTGCCAAATTATAAAATTATTAATGAAATATGTAAATATTTTTCTTTTCATATAGCACTTTCCTATTTATTCATAAAGGATGGCTCAGTACTCCTTAAGAGTAGGGATGGTGGAAGAAGTCTGAACAGCTCAATAGAAAAGAATATGTCCTTGTTCCTACTCCATAAGTAAAAATCAAAGAAAGTTATAAAATATGGGAAAGAACCAACATGATAAATATAATCAATCATATGAATTTAGTGGTAGTAAAACAACAAGATCATGTTATTGATTATGTCCCTTTTTCCTTTTACTTATCAGTACTAAACAACTTTCTTAAAAATGACGATTTCTTTTGATTTGCTGATTACAGTAAGCTTTAATTTGTATGATTGTGTATCCTTTCATAAATTGTATGTTTTCCTTTCAAAGAATCATGAAAAATTCAAAAAAAATTCTAAAAAAAACAAGAAAAATGCACTCAAAAAGTGTTGTTCCTTTGGAAAGGAACAACAAAAACAATGTGTGCAAATGTTGTTCCTTTGGAAAGGAACAACAAGAACAATAGGCAAAAATGCTGTTCCTTTGGAAAGGAACAACAAGAATAGTCGGTGCTGTTCCTTTTGAAAGGAACAGCAAAACTGTAAAAAAATGAACAGCAAAAACGAGCGGTGTTGTTCCTTTTGAAGGGAACAGCGAAATCATGCAAAAAATGTTGTTCTTTTTGAAAAAAAACAACAAAACTAATTAGCAAAAATGTTGTTCCTTTTGGAAGGAACAACAAAAATAAACACATAAACACACTGCTTCTTAAGAGGAACGACTGATGTTCCTTAAGAGGAACAATAACTGCCCCTTAAGAGGAACAACAAACAAATATAAACACGCAAAAAGGAAAGAAATAGAAGAAAGAACAAGGAGAATATGTAATCCATTGCCAAGCAAATCCAATCAAATAGAAAGGAAAGTTTATGGACAGGTTTCAAGAAAAAGTAATTTTTTTTTTACAGAATTGGTGCAACTGAAGAATTGTCTTCTACAATTGAAACTTGCATGGTGGGGTCCTTATTGTTCAATTACCACTGGAGCACAAATTGCAATTTGAAGAGATTGACACCTGAAACACAAAAACATAAAAGAAATCAGAAAAGAAACAACACTTTATTGAGTTACAACAGCTATGATGTTATTTCTAAGAGAATATCAAATCTATTAATGGAAAAAAAATGATCTTTTTGAAAAATGTTTGGCAGCAGTGACATGAATCTTCAAATGGAAACAAATTCTTCATTTCTTCTTATTATGAATATGTTAGGTAATGAATTGGATGAAATGCCCTTGTTTCACTAAAATTTCTCTCAAGAATCGCTCGTCCATAAATTGACCTTCTTTGTTCTCGTAAGACCTGCAAAAAAACGAGTCTCTACCTGCAATAAAACATTAAATCATGAAGAAAGAGAGGTGGCCGGGCTCTCCTAATCTAAGAATTATGAAAAAAAACTAACAAGTAGTTACTCTATAGAACAAGTCCACGGAAAAATAAAACAAATTATATTTGCTACCTGTGGGAGAGCAGTGGTCGACGATACTAACCAGCAGTGTTTTAATCATATCTTCTTTTTTTTTCGTCCGATTTGAGTGATTATAAAGCCAAATGAGAGATAATTCAAAGGTTTATCTCCAATAGAAACAGGTTTTAAAAATTCTATGTAATGATATGTTAAATTTGCTTAGAACAACCTGCCTAATAGAGTCATTTTCGATTTTCTAGCTCAAACCAACAGTTGGTATTTCAAGCATAAATTATTCGTTTAATGGTGGATTGAACTAATTCAAATTGGAGATTAAATTATATTCAAATATTGATCTCCAATAGAAATATATTTTGAAAATAAGAAGAATTGATGGGTCAAATATGTTAAGGAACAACCGAGAAAACAGAGTTTCAAGAGTGCTGATTTATGATAGGCAGTCGGTATTTTGGTCATAAATTCCTCATACGATATCAAATTTGAGTGATTCAAATTGCTTTGTAAACTAGATTCATAGAGGAATCTACCATATAATTTTTTTTTAAAAATATAGTCATTTAGACCTCCAAAAACTGACTGTCCCAACTCTGTTCCTGAGCTGCCTACTAGACACCCTGTCAATGTTTTGGTTCTAACTTTTTCGTTTCAAATCCAAATGGAGTGATTAAAATTGAGTTAGAAAGTAGACATCAAGGGCTACTTAGGATAGAAATAGGTTTTAAAAATATTCAATTTTGATCCCCCAAAACATGACTGTCCCAACTTTGTTTTCAAGAATTTCATCAAGCCCGCAAGCCAAAAAAATGATATTCAAGCAATTTGTCCATATTGATGATAAAAATGAATATAAGTGTTTGTAGAATTGTTATTTGCAATATAATTCATCTACATACACAAATAAATTAGAATATTTATCATCAGTATTGATTTCCACAGCGTGTTGCAACAAAGAAACAACTATTTTTACAAAAATAAAATAATAAAAAAAATGTGTTTATTTTATTTCGTTATTTATTTTATTTTCTCCACTAATCTACTCTTATTTGAATATGCTTATGTATAAGAGTATTTCCAATGGAGCCATTTCCAAAATAAGGCCTCTATACATACCCAAATTTGAAAAATGCATGTTGATGAATAATAGGGTATGAGAAGCCAACTTCCCTTCTTGTAAAAAAAATTGGGCAAAAATTCTCAATTTCTTGAGAATATTGCTCAGTCTCTTATGTTTAGATATGTATCTCAGCAAAGGCTATAGATGGTGACTTTGTGGCCTGAAGAGAAGTAGTAGGTGGTCTAGAAATAACTTTCCTAGGTCCTACTGATGGCTGAGATTCAGTTTTCTTAAGAATTTCATCAATAAAGGTCCTTCTCCCAAGGGTCACCAGTCCTTTAGGTTTTTCAGATTTGGGAGGAATTTTGTCTTGTTTATATTTTCTAGTCATTTAAAACAACAAGCCTTCATTCCTACCTAAAATTTTTTTTTTTACCCAATTCTGCTGTGAAGCGAGCAGTGAGCAAGTATGTTCCTTGCTTGGTGCGCAGGTTCTTACCTTTCGTCTTTAAAACCCAATTCTCCCCAGGCAGAAAAGAGGTCAAATGTGCATCACTCCTCCTAAATAGCATACACTCTCCCCGGCAACGACGCCAAAATGTTGAGTCATAAAAAGGTATCTTTTAACACCTATTTATCTCACATTAATTATTAATCCGAGAGCGACTTTTTATTTCAAGAGTGTACTCTATCTGAGGCTGCAATTCATCCAAGAGCAATGCTGTGAAGATGTAGTATAAAATAACAAATACAAAAGTAACAAATTCTCAAAAATAAACCTAATTACAGTAACAAGAATGGAAAGATTCAACTACTTCAATCTTGCAGAACATCGATCAGGGATGCAGTAGCAATAACTCTTTCCCTTAGAAATCGATGCAAGATTACCAATTCTGGGGACTTGGAAGCAAAAGCCTCTATCCTCGACAGTTGGAAATCTTAAAGCAAATGAAACACAAGCAGATTAAACAAAAGCAATTTAAAAGGAACGCAAACTGAAAAGGAACAACAACATGTAACTGTAACTCATCTATTTACAAATTGAAAGCTGTAAACAAACAATGAATAGAAAATGGAACAACAGTATAAACAACAACTACGATTCTGATGTGATCAAACAACTAACTCTTCATGCTTCAATCTTGTCGACAGTCAATCACTACGCAACAGCAAATCATAAATTCAGTGAACAACAATAGAAAGCAAAGCTGTTTAATGATAACAAGATAAATGATCAACGCATGTGGTTCTTGTTAAAGAATGAAATAGAAATGACTCTGTGCTTGATCTAACAACAATAAACCAGTTTTTTAATTGCAATAAACATTAAACGCACTTCACACAACAGAAATAAAAGGATAGAAATACAAACAGCAGAACGATTCCACCAGGGTCGGGCCCTCAACCACCGGTGAAACGCTGCTGCGCTTTACTCCAACGTTTGAGAAATGGAACGAGAACAAACTCTTTTATTAATCAAGCATGAATAATGTTTACAAACAGCTCGTACTCTCTTAACAAGAGTCGATGCACAATTCTGCAAATTACAACAAGAAAAGTCTCTCTATTCTCCCCCAATACACAATACATGCTTCTCCTTTTATAATCAGAAGGAGGAGAAATTAAATAGCAAATATAATATCTCATAACAATATTGGATTGCTCTCAACAACTTGATCAACCAGAAAATACATTTCCAACAATCTTTCAACAAGACTAAGGCGAATTTGGCTTTGCAGCTGAGATTTGGAGGACGGTCGCAACAACAAATCTGAGAAAATCGTGCTCAAAGAACCCTGTATTTCTCTCAATACAGGCCGAATTTGGGCAAACCGTTCTTCCATGAAGTTAATTGGGTCCATTCTGGACAAAACCCATGTTCCGGATTTTCCAGATTCTTCTTCATTTGTTTATAATCTTAACCGCAAAACTGTCACTTCTTATTCCAGCGAATTTCTGAGTTGGAATATCTCATGATGATTTGGAAATCAAATCTGTAATTTAGGAAATATCTTGGAGGATAAAATGATGAATGATATTAATAAACCATCATTGATAAAATTATGCATAATAATAATCAATTTATTAAAAATAAAAGAGAAGAAATAATATTCATCCACAAAAGCATAAATCATTATAAGATGGATTTATATGATAAATTATAATAAATGATATGATAAACAAGAGTAAAAGTGGATGAAGTAAGTGATAAAAAGTGGTCGTATTCACGGCCCAACACATACAATGCTTGCTTGAGTCTGAACACATTTGAATATCTGTCAAAGATCTCAAATCCTTCTGGTTGTTCAATATACACCTCCTCCTCAACCAATCCATTGAGGAATGTTTTCCTCACATCCATCTGATGGATCTTCCATCCCATCTGCACTACAAGTGATAGAATTGATATGATAGAAGATTACCTTGCTACTGGAGAAAAGGTATCCTCATAATCAATTCCCTTCATTTGAGAGAACCCTTGGCCATAAATCTGGCCTTGTGTTTCTCGATGATTTCATATGCTGCTTGCTTCACCTTGTATATCCAACTCGAGCCTATCACTGAATTGTTCTATGGACCTGGAACCGCTTCCCAAACACTGTTTATGACTATGGAATCATATTCATTTACCATGGCATCAACCCATACTAGCTTCTGCACTGATTATGAGGATGGTTCTGCCTCAACTGGATCACTCATCAGAGCCACGTACCCAACGTACCAATCTAGTGATATCCTCTGCCTATGTTGTGATGTGGGTGCTCCCACATTATCTCTAGCATCATGTAATAATCTGTCACCTTCCTTGGTGAACTTACTTCCATCTCTGGATGTATCTGCATGAGTGGGTGCTTCCACTCTCTGCTCGTCTGCTTGTGGCTTCTTCACAACATCATGGGGTTCTTTCTTTGGAGCCAAAATATCCTCATCTGCATGCAATTGAAGCTCCTCTCAAGGGAACATCTCATGGAATTTTCTTCATCGAACTTCACATCTCTATAAAAAAATATCATCCTATGAGGTGGAAGGTACAACTAAGAGTTGTGAGGTGTATCATTGTACCCCAAAAATATGCCAACTCAGCTGTCAGCTCTAGCTTTTTTATTGCATCCTTGGAAACATGATAATAAATTTATGAAACAAAGATCCTAAAGTGTGAAACATCTAGTTTCTTGCCTTGGAAACTTTATTCTGGTGTACTCATCACAAGAATTCGATGAGGAATCATGTTCTGCACATAACCGTTGTGTGTCATGCTCCAGCCCATAATTGCAATGATAGGCCCTCATCATGCAACGTTTCCTGTGAATCTCCAAAAATACTTTTTTTTCTTCCTTTCAACAACCCCATTCTAATGTGGGTTACAGGGTTCTATTAACTCATGTCAAATGCATTTTTTTTCACAGAACTTATTGAACACATATTCACCACTTTAATCGCTCTTGAGAGCCTTCACTTTCCTGCCAGTTTCTTTCTCAACAAGTTCTTTAAATTTACAAAATTTGGAGAATGTATGGTATTTCTTATACATGAAGAAAATACAACACTTACGTGAGAAATTGTCTATAAATGTAACATAATACATGTTCTTGGTTGAAGAGGTTGTCGAGAAAGGTCCACACACATTTGAGTGAACTCTTTCAAGATGCACTCTACTATCCTTATCATGAAAGGTGGTTTTCGTGTACTTCCCTATTGTACACCCTTTGCATGTATCTTTCTACTCTAGTGCACCCTTGGGAAGTCTTGTAGAAATATGTTGTATGATATTCAAAACTCCATGGTGGAAATGAAAAAGTATCCTATGCCATAATTTACTGATGTCTCAACTATACACCTTCTCTGATTTTAAGCTCAAAGAATCAAAGTCTTATACATCTAATTTGTAGAGGTTCTTCACTTGAACCCCAATCCACTTCACTTGTATCGTGGAGATGTGACGAAGGAAAGTCGTTCCTTTGCTAAATATCACATAGTAGCCATGATATTCCAACATAGCAACTAAAACTAAATTAGTCTTCATAATTGGAACATATATGACATCTTTTAATGCGAGAGGAGAACCAGAATCCCTTTGATAAGTAACTATATCGATGTCGGTCATGCTATACCTTCCATAATCTCCCATCTCAATGTGCATATGGAGGTCCTTCTCCTCGAAGTCACTAAAAAATTCTTTGTTTCTTGTCATATGGAATGAGGCTTCACTATCCAGATACCACACACTACCCATCACCGATGTCACCATGCATGAAATGAGGGTGAAATCCAACTTGAATTGTGAATATAGAGCTTCATTTTCCACTCCTCTTGAGGGATTCTTTCCAGCCTTCTTGTGCAAACACTTTCTGGCATAGTGTCCCAACTCATGAAACCGAAAAAATTTAACCTTCAACAAGTATTTATTCTTTCCCTCCTGACAAAAATATCCTTTGGATTGAGATTTATTACCTTTCCCTTTCTTTGCCTTTCCATCCAAGGCACAATTCTCCTCATTCTCAACCTTGGATGAGGTCTCGTCTTTGGTGTTCCATCTGAACTTTTCCTCCAAATATGACCATAATATTTCCCATTTTGGTAACTTTTCCCTCCCATTGAAAAATGCTGGCAACTGTGCCAACTCTTGGGAAGGCCTAGAAGTGTTAGGCTTACCAGATAATCTCCTATAACCATAACACCAACACTCCCAAGTTCATCACGACATTGTGCGAACTTGCCTAGATATTTTGGTATTGTGTCGTCTTTCTGCATTTTGATATTACGAAGCTTATATTTGAGTGCCAACTTCCTGTTGCAGCTAATGTTTTGGAAAAATTATATCAATGTATGCCACATTGCATATGGATTTTATTTCTTCTGGATATTAGAGACAATATGGTCTCATACTCCCTACAATATGATCCTCCTTTCCTTGTCTAAAATCTTCTTCCAATATGCTAGATCCTGGGCACCAACTGGTGCCGGTTTTAGGACATCGTTATCAATTAATTCCTTCAACCCATTATCTTCCATGACTTATTCCATGAGGTCCTTCCAAGAAATATAATTCGAGTTACCCTCAAGGGCATACTCGAGTCTTAGACCATAGAACACCATCCTGCTAGATCTGAAGAATTGATCAGGAGCTCAAATCTGAGCTTGGGAAAAAGCTCAAAAATGAAAGTTCTCAAAATTGATTGAACATAAGATGGTTGCATAGGTCTCATCTTCCTGATTCCGATGCCGCAAACGGTTCGAAAAACAGACACCGTATGAAGAAGTTATTGCACTTTTAGTGGAGTGGGTCCGGCGGAGCACGGAGGGGCCAACCCTCCTCCCATGGAACCTCATCATATGACCAGTGTGGGAGCTTAATGTTAAGAGCGCTTAAGGAGCATAATATCAAGTTTAATATTTAATTAAACTTCAGTTAAGTGGAGTTTAATATGGCAGAGATTCTGGAGGCGCTCCCAAATTTAGGCGGACTTCCACTTTTAGTGGAGTTAACTGGCAGTTGCCCCACATTTAGTGGAGGAAATTGTGGCAAAGTTGTTTTTGTCATAAATTTCTTATTAATCAACCTTTTGGAACAATTTTTTTTTTTTTTATTTTGTATTTTATCAGCTGTTTGCACTCAATGGCGCAGGTTTCAGAGCCATTGGAGCTCAGTTTCATCCTTTTTAGCTTCAGAGAAGCTTTTTGAGCCATCAGGGCCTAGAAGGAGAAGGTTGTGTTTTTTACTGTATTTCTTTGTTTAAGGTAAATGAATAGTCATTCTTAGCTATTTAATGCCTTTTGAATCTGTTTGGATGGTTTTCAGAGCCTGTTAAGAACTTTAGAAAGCTGAAAAGCTTCATTTAAGTTCTAGAGGCCATTTTCCAAATAGAGTGTATAGGCGAAACCGGAGCAGCCGGAGGCCGTTTTTGATGAAAAAAAACTCTATCTTGACTATTTGAGTCATTCTGGAACCAATGGAAGTAGTTTCAGATCATTTTGAGTACTTCTACAGCTCGAGAAGTTGATATGAAGTCGTGGGCAGCCCTGGGCAAACCGTGGAGGAGAGCCATTTTTGGGGATGTTGTGCTTAATGTAAGAAATTTATCAGTTGGTATTTGATGTATGATCATTATTGGATGAATAAGTAGTGTTTTCCGGAGCAGAAACAGAAATCTGATGGAGTTTGTGCCATTTAGAAGCTCAGAGAAGCTTAGTGCACCAACAGAAGGATGTGTGTCCATGGAAGCCTAAAGCTGTTTGCAGGAATTGGAAAGCCATTAAAGGGATTTAAAATAGTATTCTCAGCCCTTTGAATCATTCTTGTATTCATTGTGGTTAATTTTGGAGCTTGTAAAAGAATTTTATTACCTTAACCCAAAGATTCTAGTCATGTTGACGAAGCTCAAAGGAGATGTAGCCCAAGAGTTGGGGTGAACTCCTATATTATATTGCTGTTGTGTTTTGTTATTCTATGGCTGAATTATGTTGCTGATATACATGATAAGTCTCAACAAAAACAAATAAAATTAAAACACATAAACAGAAGAAAAGATATACACCTCTTCCAAGCAAAAAATCTGCATAATGTCAAGTTTGAGTAAGGTCATTTTAATTAAGTCTGAATGTTTACTTCTATTATTTCTTTAGGCAGAGTCTGTAAGAGGGCCAGGTAGCCTCTGAATTCATCCTTTCTTTGAAAGGTGACATATCCGGTAAATTCCCCTACAGTCTATCTCTGTATTAGAAATATGAAGTTCTCACATTTTCAGATTTAAACTTAGAGGAATATTTGCACTCATTTACATAAATGAAAATGGATACCTTGCACCCTTTTCAAGTACATTCCATTTTCAGATCAAGAATAAATCTGCAAACTCATTCCTCTTGCAAATATAACTTTAAGTTATCTTCTCTACTGTGAATCTAGATTTGATACCATGTATAAATTAATTTTAGATTCAATACTACTCAAGTATGTTCTGAAACATAAGACTCAAATATACTCTACTCATCTACAGAAATAAATTCACGATTGAGTATAAATATAAAAGACATGCAACATGAATCACTTAACACACATACACGAGGATATATCTAGGAGAAATCCACTTCTTAAAACCCCTTCCTATTTGTACTACATTATTCAGGAAAATAGAGAAGAAATTCAATGCTTTTTCAATCATGAGCAATATCTTCACAAGTATAATCTATCTCACTACCTCACAGACTAACTCTCGCCAACACTTAGCCAATTTTGCTTCCTGCCAAGCTCCTATTTCCTTGTGTTTTTTCTCAAGGAATTATCCCCCTATTAATTATGGAAATCCCCATCCTAAACTGCACAATCCCTATAGGTCCTTCTCTTACTCAGCATGCACCACCTCTACAACTTTGATAATTATACAACTGATAGTACATTTCCCTTGAACTCCAATATCAACTGGGTAATTCATATATCATGCATGCATGAGTTAATTATGGTTGATTTATTAGTTAACTGGTTGATCACTAAGTACAAACCCCACTACTAGACCTCCCACTAGTTCCTCCAATAGTTGGAACTAGTTTAACTGACTTTAACTCGGTTTAATGGAATTAAATTATTACTCAAATTAAGCTCAACCTAGGAGCCTAAAATTTAGGAGACACTCTACATGACTCAATTTAGGCTCTCAAATCGAATTAACTGAGCCAACTAAGTGAAAATAACTTAATTAACTCATACAAGTTGTCTTGTGATGTGGAATTCCAATCTTATCCTAATTTAATTCAAGGGAAAATTAAATCTATATTTTCTTGTTTCCATTTTCAACATGATGATTGTTAGATTAAAAACATAAAGGGTGTGATAGTGGTGGGGAAACAAAGTAGTCTATACTCGATCATGATTACAAGTCTGTCGAGGGCAGGACTCAGACAAGGACAATAGATCAGGGTGCAAGGAACATAGAACATAGACCGAGTACCAATGTAACAAGCATATAATTATATAATTCATAATTGAAAATTAAATATTGTTAATAAATTTTGGATTGATGATATGACAATGGGAGGCCCTCGTTATAAATTCTAGGCATGGTGCCATTTCAAAATAATATATGTGTCTTTTTAATAAGTAACATGTTTAAATTAATTCATTATTATTTATTGTCATGTTTTTTACAATAGGAATTCCATAAACATAATGAGTTTCATGAGGGCATGCAACCAAATTAGTCGAGGGGAGATGATGAGCTGCCAAATTGACATCATTTTTTCCTGCCAAACAATTTCTTTTTGTCTTAATTTATTCCTCCTTCTCTATTTTTGGATAATTAAAAGTGCTCTTTGTTATTTTCAAGCTCAAAGGTATCTATGGTTATTATGTTTCTTTTCTTTATTTTTTACGATTTGAATTAAGGAATATTTTGAAGAGTTATCAAGTCTAGGTGTTAATATGTGTGTGTGTGTGTGTGTGTGAGTGTGTTTCTAAGTTATGATATGTGCATATAAAATGGAATGACCATGGTTCTGAAGGCTTCTTAGCTACAGGTGTAAAACCATTGGAAGTGTATAATGGAAAGTTAATTATTAAAATTACAAGTATAAAGGTGCAAGGGCACTTTGGAATTTTTTGTCATTAAAATACATGATGACCATTATATTGAACAATGAAAGATACTTGTGCCATATTCCAAGGGAAAATAGGCCAAATTGCTCAGAAAATATCCACCACAGTAATGATAAAAAGTTAAGGAGTTTATACAGCACACACATGGTATTATCTAACGCCCATCCAAACACATGTACCTTGGAATGGAAGAGGGCTAAAATTAGTTTAATACACATCATTGGTTGCTACACCATAGGCTCGTATGTCAACATAAAATAACGAGGAGTATCAATCCCCATGGATGCTTGAATTTTTGTATCTATTTTTTTCCCTACTGTAACGAAAACAATTATTTTCTTGTTTTTTACATTGCTCAACGAAATCATTTTGTTATTCTTTGAAACAATGATTTCTTTGAAACTACATACATACATATATATATATATATATATATATATATATATATATATATATATATATATATATATATATATATATATATATATATATATATATATATTGTTTTGTGAATCACAGGGGATCCTCAAAACTTAAAATTATGTACTCAGTATTTTTTATTAGTTTCAATACAAATATACAAGTTGTGTTTGTCTTGTGAAATCGATTCGAGTATTGTGACTATGCTTTGATTTCTTGCTATGGGAATTCTGTATCCGTTCAATCCTGCATTGATAGTTCATTTCCATAGAAGGAATAGGTCGACCTTGGGGAAAGACCCATTCAAGGTACAATGTTGTGCTGATCATTTGTTATTAGTTTATGTAAGTAGAAAAATAGTTTATTTTACAGTGGTTACATGTTATTTGAATATTTTTATGTTGATTTAATTTAAATCTGCTTTATTTCAAAGTAGCCAATAATATAACAATTGGATTGTGTGGATTTGTGAATTTATTGATCAGTAGTATTAGGGCTATTTTCCTTGAAATTTGATTGTTGGGGAACAAGACAAGTAGCTAATTGCTACAAAGTTAGCTTGATTTTAGTTGTGACAATTACATGTTTTGGAATTAACATGCTGTAGAATTGCCATGACTTTGGCTTACCCAGTGACAGAAATCCAGCCACTCGATAATAGGAGTTGGTACATGAGGTGCAGAATTTAGTTGATTTGTGGTCCATCCTTTGAAAAATACTTCCATCTGAAACCCTGTTCCCATAGATTTTTCTATTTAATAGACTTATTCCATTTAGGACAAGGTGAGGAGCTCACTTCTTGTGTATATTGCACAAAGTGCCTCACAAGTTTACTAACCCTGATTTGACAAGATAAATGTACATTGTATCCCAAAACCTTTAATTGAAATGAAAAACATATAACTACATTATCAATGCTTCATACCCAAAATATGAGAATAATATCTTCGAGACAAAACCAAGATCAAAGAGTGTCCCTTAGAAATATACTTTATCTTTGGTAATGACATCAAAATGTTACAACAAAATAAATCATCCACAAGGTATAAAGTACTAATCACTAATGTGTTGCTTTTGTGCAACTAAACAAGGATATCCATTGTCACATTAGTTTTTCTTCCTCTTTATTTTGGTTGGTTCTTCTACAACTCAAGGAGGGCTTCCCCAAGTATAGGATTGTCAAGGCTATGGAGTGTGGGATCAAGGTGAAAAATGAATAGTGAGCCTTGATAAACAAAGTGTTGTAGTAAAAAGTGTGGAAGTGGAAATAGGAAAAAAGGGTATGAAAAAAAAAGGTAAGAAAAGAGGAGGAGAAACATGGGAATGAAATAGTGAGGTACTACTACGTACCTACCTAAGGAATAATAGATTCATAGGAACATTGAAAAATGAGTGACTAATTTGTCACCATCAAATAATTTGAGATAGATTATGAGGTTAGAAATATTAATGTGGCACCTTCCACCTACTTAGATGAAAAATCCAATATGACACCACCATAAATCAATTGTATACCAAAGTTAAATTGAACTAATTGTTCAATCATGAAAATGACCATATTTTCACATATTTTTTATCATCTTTTCATAACCTTTCTTGACTCTGCTCTTCCATAACCTTGTTTTACTCCATTTTTCTACTTGTATTTAGGATTAGGCTCAATAATTATCAATGAGTTTATTTTAGTATTTTAAGTGAGTTTATTATTAAATATTAAAAAATGACATGTTTCCACTTATTTTTGAAAGTTGGGTGAGTTTGGTGAAGGTTATCGGTATGTTTTAAGATGCCAACAATACAATTTTTTACCACTAAGACAAAAATTCGAATTTCCTCTTCAACCCTTGAAGATTTGATGAGGATTTGAGAGAATCATTGAAGTATCTTGGATGGAGAAGAAGAATGTAATGTTCTCTATCAAATATTTTAAAAATATTTGTGGGAATATTTTTTGAGACATTACTTGATAATTATTAACAAATGGTTTTAACCACATGACATATATGTGGATCTGAATTTATTTTTGATTATATTAATTTTTGTATAAATAAGAGTTTTCACTCAATTCCAAGAGGAGGACTCTTGGAGCATATGTCCAACTTATGATGGAATATATTAAAACTTGTCAATATTTTCTTTCACATAAATTGTCATTCACTAGTTTTAGATGTATCATGTTTTGATTTAGTTTATGATGTTATAGAATATATTGTTACTTTTTTTTTGGGAGAATTGAGCTCACTCCACATAAATTACAATGGGATTTTATTTCATTTAATTTTATATTATATTATTTATTTTATGCAATCTCAGTTACCATGAATTATTTTGTGGTAAATATTTTTCTTTCTTTTTTTAGCTCATCTTACATATGTGTATATTAGTCTTTGTTATATTTGTATATATTATAGTAAACATTTCGTTTCACTAAGTAGAGTTTTCTTTCTAGCCAAGTCTAAACTTTCTTCTTAACAATATTGGAGGGGTATGCATAATACTATTGCAATCCTCTTTCAACCACCTGAGTTGAATAAATGCACTACAACCTATTTCTCTACCCATTTAGACCCCAATGGATGTTAATGAACTAGCTAGACTTGACCAAGTTGCTTTCGTTTGATTTGGTTTAAAGAGTATTTTTGTTCAATGTGTAATTGTTAGAATCATTAATCAACAAACTCCACAAGTGGACAAAGTATTGTTTCAAGGGCGACCTAAGGTATGAGATCTCACTACCTATTTTTCAACCTATGAAAGCTTTGGCAAACTTAGATTGGAAATATTAGTTCTTGTTTTGGTTTTAAAGTTACATTTCTAGTTTAGAATTTTATAAAAACTTGCTAACAGTAAGAACACCATTCCTTGGGAAATGATGCAAGGAGATAAGCTAGTGAGAAAAATATCACTACTTAATAGCATGATCTATGTCAAGTACATTCACATTTTTAGGATTGATTAAGCCCGTTTTTGATTGGTGAGGTGTGGTGTGTTTCATTTTATGCAATTGATTTCATAAAGTAGGATAAGAATTAAGTATTCCAGATATATCTTAATACTATCAATCTAATTCTATACACACAATGTTTGCATTTCACAAGTTTACAAACTCTGGATTAACAATAAAGTGTTACATAAATCATCCAAATAAATTTCCTGACACTTTATTGATACATTAAATCTTGAGGTGCTTATTGTAAATTATGTTATGGAAGATAATATTGGAGGTAATAATTTTACACATGTCAAATTAACATAATGGGATTGCTTATTCACTGAATTATAGCCAATCGACAACTAGATATGATATAATAAATGTAAATAAAATAGAAAAAAGAACAAATAAGGCAAGAGGGATAAACTCCTCACATTACTTAATCCTAAATAAATAGTGTTTTCATTACTAGACCTTTATGTTATAAGAAAGAAGAAGCTCCTACAATAATTTACAAGAAATCAATAGCATATAAAATAACCATAATAAAGCAAAAATACCTCACTTCTTCATTAATATGAAAACGGTTTGGTTATACACAAGGTAACCCAATGCCATCATCTCCAATTAAATCCACACTCCAATATCCAATTACAAATGAAATAGATATAGATTTCTCTTTATATAAAGGTAACTTCTTCTCTCACAATAAAATGCAATATTTCCCTAACTCACTCCATGAAAAGTCAAACAATAACATAGTAAAGAAGTAGTTAGATCCCTCCTCAATCATAAGTTGACTATGTGAATGCTATGTGGAAACTACTCTCTCCAAAGGAGGCCAATCTATCCAAAAATACCAAGGAATATACGAGATAAATCTCAATGAAGAGGCCAGATGTGACACCACTAATGAGCACGTTACAACATCAAGATGCCAAATAGTCCACATATAATTTTTTTTCCAAGATGCATGAAAGAAAAGAAAAGAAAATATTCTTTGACATGTGAGGATGTTCTCCAAGTTCCAAAAATAAAACTTCACTAAGTGCACACTCCAATATGCATGAGTGAGAAAAAAATATAATAGTCCTCCGACAACGAGAATTCTATATAACAACTATCCGAAAATAGTAACTAGTCCACCCATGCATGCAAATAAAATAATAGAATGGTGTTCTCATCCAAGATGAAATCTCAAAAGAGAGCAAGAAGAAAAGTTTCCACATGTGTGCCCTCTAGGGAGAAGCTACAAAAATAGAAAATAATATCAAGTACATACATGCTCAGACCACATGTATGGCCCTCTAGTATGAACATACCATACAAGAAACCCATCCATAACAACCTCCAAATAGAATAATACTAATTAAAAGTTTAAGAGGCGAGGGTGTTTTCTAAGAGAAGTAAAATGATGCCAAGTGTATCTTTTACCATGCAATAATGGAGAAGAATATATGAGGGGTGTGACCTAGAAAAATGTGCCATCTAACCACCTTATTGAACCAAAAAAAAATAAAAATCCTTGAAATGAAGTGCACCATAGGATAATGTGCCAAGGGTTGTTACATCCCATCAATAAATGTGCCAAAACCATTTGGTTTTTTCAAATCCATCAACTAGTTCCTCAAAAAAATTGAAAATATAATGATGCCCGAGAGAATTTTTAAAAACTAGCTCCAGATATATATAATGTGTAATCACTTAAGTATATTCATCCATGTATTCAATCATCAATATAAATTGATGCATAAATAACATATGTATTCATGCAAATACTAGTAAGCATAACAAAAGTAAAGTGAACTTAAGAAAGATCAGTAAACATATAACATAATTCTTTCGCCAAAATATGTCCTTGTATTACTTCAAAGCAATTCAGTACATCAGAGTTTCCCTTACACTTTACCCTTACGTGCACACAGCCAGTGGAGTCCGCACATAGCCAGGACTAGGTCTCCGTGCACACAGCCAGCAGGAGCATTTCTACCCAACCCAAAATGAACCCCCTTATAGAAGTATCATAGACGCATAAACTTAGATCCAGAACATGAATAATAGTTAACTACTTCCTTAGAATCGATCTATCTATTTATATCCAATCTAGCACACAAATAGTATGGTCTCAAATCATGGTTTGAGGCCCACAGTTTACCCTTAAAACCATTTTACATCAAAATAGGGAATTTCACTCGCCCCAAAGCCCCTTTACCTATCCATGCAACACGCATATAAAAACTTATCCAAAAATATACCAAAAAGTGTACCCCAGGGGACCCCGCTCCAATATGCCCCTAACACAAACATGTGATTCATCTCGAGTCACTGTGGTGTCTGCTCCTTCATCTTGGCTTGGAGCACACTGATAGAAGATTTGAGAGGGAGCACCATTTCCAGACTCTATGAAAGAACACCTCGCGCTTGAGCAACCAATTTCTGAGTGGTGGGCCCTTCAGTGGCCATCTCAATACTTCTCTACATCTGCTGAATGGCCTTCAATGTGTTGTCCAAAGTCTGTGATAGCTAGAGATCCTCCTCAGCCCATGGTTTCATTCATGCCTCCAGCAAATGCTCTTTGCAACGTAGGTCCTCTATCTCTGTTTGAATTACCCGACCCTTTTGTAGGTGGGTGAGGTGCTGTGTAAGAACAAGGGTCGGTGCTGCCATTTTGATCTCAACAAACTATTGCTCCTTTATGTGCAGCTCATTGTGCAACTTCTATACCATAGGGTCATTCTGAACTGAATTTTAGACACCCATAGCTTTTTCCAAAAGCTTTTCACACTGCGTGACTGCATTATAAATATTGTTACTGGCCTGCTTAACTTCAACAGCTTGCTTTGCGCTGACTTTAGGTGGAGTTTCAGGCTGCAACTTCATTTGCAGATTGGCAATTTGATGTTCAAACTATGCCCAGATGGTCTACACTTTGAGGTGCAAGGCTTTCATGGTGATAGCCAATCCTTCCAACTTCTCTTCTAGGGAAGCTATGGAAAGGACTACTAGTACTTCACTGCACACTTGATGGAACTTTTCTTCGAGCGCAACGCGGTGGGCTTCGGCTGCACAATAGGCTTCCTTCGCTACTTGTTGTTTCTGCTATGCTTCTATGACCTACTTCTTTAATTATACAAGAGTTATGTGAGCACATGCCTCATGGAACTGAAGCTCATCTATGATCACGAAGTGGATCATGTGTAGCTTCCTTGCAGGTAAAACAGATAAATTAATGTTAATGTCACCATAACCTCTAAACTGAGTGCATTGGTTGGGGTCTACATGGATGGCTGGTGCGGGGATTTGAACAAAGTGAACATCCCAAGTTGGTGGTAATGCTATTTCTAGTGGATGTGCGCTGGTTAAATGCATGCTCATCTGTGTCTGCCTCGCTTGAGAAACACTTGCCTTAATCAGGCTTGCTTGGAATTTTAGTCCCTAGATACCAACCTGCACAAATTCAAGCACAGTCTTATATTGCACTTCCATATCTGACCCTCTATCTTCCATCAAAAACATGACCGTGTTTGCAATTTCATTTAAGTCATCGTCAGTCAACGTTAGGGCCTCCTCTCCAGTGTCTTTAGATCCTTTTCTCTTCTTCCTCGATCCTCCAGTGGCCTGAGAACTACGCTTTGTGCCTTTGGAAGTTTGTGATTCCACTTGCTCAACTATTTCTTTTGGCACAGTGCCAATTTTATCCGATTTAGTTTCTTTCTCCAAGTCGATGGTTTCACCAGTTGTTAATGGTGTGGCATATTTCTCCATTTTTTTCTCAAGTCTTCTCTGGCTGGGTACCAGTGTGCGGCTTCGTCGATGTTTTAGGAATGGATGTGGATGCACCAAGATCTAACCATGCTGGTGGAAATTCTGCATTGATGCATATCATATCATCCTCTATGACTAAATATGGTAATTCATACCAAAATCGCTCCACTACGCCTTTCACGCAGATATGCATATTATGGAAAGTGTCTTTGAAATCATCTATCATATTATATTGATCATAAAGTGTCAGAGAGAGTCTCGGCTTAGACTGAACTGCTTGATAGATTGAAGCATCAAATAATACCCAAAATATCTTATTTTCGATGATGTGTGCGGGCTCTGTCAAATTACAAAGTGTAGCATATCGCGCGACCTCACACATTTGGGGCTCTATCTCGAGAAACTAGATTTCTTATGGGGTCTTCCATCCGATTAAGGAAATCAACAATAGCAACCAAGAAAAATAAATATGCTTGCCCTCTTCCTGTGCTTCACACACATTCTCCATAAATTCTTTGCACAAGTAGTTTGACCAGTTGTAGATCACTCCTTTTTCACATTGTCTGGCAAGAGAAATCACCTGCGCAGGCACCTACTTCAGTCTACATTTTCACATCACCTTGTAGGCCAAGATGAGAATTATGAGCTGAGAAAAAGGATCGTTTATCTCACTCACAACGAATCCTCTGCTTTTGTGTGAAACTTGGTACTTAGCTTTGATCCTTTTCGCGACCGCTTTTTCATGCGCTTTTCCTCCAAAATCAACCATTGGATCTGCGACCTGATCAAGTAGGCCAGTGGTCCTATGGATCAACACAACATCAATGGGAATGCACTCTCCCAACCACAGTGAATCATCATGCACAAGCGCGAGAAATTTTTGGACACATATATCGTTTATTGGGTTGCGCCCAAAGCTAGGGATCTGCAGTAAATTCAAAGGGCATGCCTTGTGTAGACCCAACACCCATCTCTTTGGCTCTAGGTGCATGATTCCCCCTTCATACTAGACATGGTCTAGGTAGAGCACTAACGCAAGTTTAGGGAATTTATCAACGTCTGTAATATCCCAATACTCCAGTATTAGCTGTGAAAATTTTGCAAATATGTCACCTTCCACTGGGGCGTTTTACAGAATCAAGGGAATATTGGTACTCGATCGAACCTTGTCGAGATCTTTGGGAACTCTTACTGACGGTTTGCATGGTGTGACAAAGGTTGGAAACCATGAGAATGGGGCCACTTTGACCACATCCTCCTCTTCCTCCATAATCATCTCTGGAAGCTTCTTCATTGGTCTTTTCAAGCGCTTAGCCATAGTGGAGCGCGACTTCAGAGTATTTTCCCTTGAGGATTTCCTAGTTCAGGATGTTTGACCGTTCTTAAACTTCATGGGCGCAGGTGTTTCATAAATTGGCACAATAGGAACATCTGGTGGAATAGGGTCTTATCCAGGTCATGTAGCTGTCATACTAGGTGGAATTGCGTAATCCAAACCCTTGCGACATAACTCTTCCTCAAATCCCAGATCCAAACTAGACATAGACAATGAATATGCTGTGGAAATAAAAAAACTCAGGGAAAATAATTCGCTTAGAAAGAAAAGGGAACTATTGCGACCCCATAGGTCATATTTATACTTTTGGCGCATCTTCAAAGGTTCCTTTTGCATTAATGTGTCTCCATAAATGAAAAAATAATCCCAAATATGGAAAAATCCCTTCATTAAATGAAACCTAGATGCTCCCATAAACGGTAATAAAGCTATCGTTTCTAGATTTACTGTTCCAACGACTAGTTTTTGGCACCTATGTGACCTATTCAACCTCCTCGCATAGCTACCGAGTGTGTGTTGCACCTTTTTGCGCATATTCCATCCAGTCTGTAAAGATCTAATACTCCAGCCATATAGTCATTTGGTGCGCATAGGTTCATCCTTGCATGGCTTCAATCCACTTCCATTGAAATACCCAGGAAGGTATTCTCTGCTCAATGTGGCCAGGTGCACTACCCTCCATTAGTGATTTCCTTAACAACATATGGCCCTAGCCAATGCATATTCAACTTCCCTGGGTGGCGCACAAACTTGTTGTCATACAACAAGACCAAATCATCTTCTTGAACACATTTTTCCTGATGTGCGTATCATGCCATGATTTTTCACGTGCCTTCTGAACTTGTTGGTTATAATTGGAAATAAAGTGATCTTATTCCGGTGTGACCAATTGTGACAACCGTTCTTCCATAACATCTGCTTCTCCCATATTTATAAATGGTTCAATGCGCAAACTAGGAACAATGAACTCCAGGAGAAACACAACTTATTTCCCATATGCCATCCTAAAAAGTGTCCTACTAGTCAACTTATTACATGACGGTGGTCTGATATGCGCAAAGAACTATAGGTATGCACTCATCCCAATCATTCTAGTTAGCATTACACACCTTGGTAAGAACAGTCTCCAATATCTTATTGAATTCTTCCACTGCACCATTCTCTTGGGGATGATAAGGAGAAATCTTCTGATGATGCATCTGGAACTCATGTGTCAATGATTCAATGGTTTCATTCACAAAATGTGTACCCTAATCACTTATGAGAATCTTAGGACATCAAAAGCATGTCACAATATTCTCAAATATGAACTACGTAGTTGTATTTGCAATACAATCCTTCACAGGTTTAGCTTCAGCCCATATGGTTACATAGTCCATCATAGTGATTATGTAACCCGCACCACTCTTCTTTCCTAGGGGATTGATAGGTCCAACAAATTATATAGCCCATTTATCAAATTCTTGTAGTGCAATCTGCGGATGCAAGGGAATTTCATCTCTGCACGATGTATTTCTGGTCCTTTGGCATACATCACATGCACAACAATGTGCACATGAATCATAGTGCAATGTGGGCCACCATAAACCAGCTCGAAAAATATTCTGCGTGGTTTCCTTACCAGTATGATGACCACTCCATGAGATTCATCTAATATTGCACGTCTTTCATATTCCAAAACATATCTTCGTAAAACTTCATTTGCACCCATTTTGTACAAATGTCTAGCAATAATAGTGAAGTCCGCTGCATGCACCACATGATATTTATTTTGCTTAACTATATATTATTAAGGCACATGTCCAGTAGTCAGAAACTGAATAATATGAGGGAAATTATCATCAAATACCTTGACCGCAAACAACTATGCATCTAGTAATCCATCCTCCAAGTTCGTAGGTTATTCACCAGTCTCAATGCACGATAGATGGCCTGGCCCAACATTTAGTCTTCCTGGTTTCAACATAATCTCAAAGTCATCCTCCTGGAATAGCAACAATCTCTTGCAGATATTCCCCCCCAACATAGGCTTATTTACCAGGTACTTTAAAGCAGAATGACCGGTAAACATCTTGACGTTGCCTCCTAACAGGTAGTGGTGAAATTTCTGCAACGCGTACACCATCGATAATCCTTCCCTTTCTGTGGTTGAATAATTTTATTCTGCGCTTGAGAGTTTTATACTAGCATAGGCAATAGGGTGATCAATCTCTCCAGCTCCTGACTGCGCTAAAATATCTTTGAGCGTGATATAGGAGGCATCAACATGCACATGAAACACCTTTGACCAATTTGGAAAGACCAGTATGGGCGCAGTGACCATATTTTCCTTCAACAATTCAAAACTCTTATGACAGTCCTCATCCTAGCAGAATTTCGCATCCTTCTTGAGTAGCTTCTCCATGGGTGCAGTTATCAACGCATAATACTGAATGAACTTTCGATAATACCCAGCGTGCCCCAATATTGAGCACAATTTCTGGACATTCTTAGGTATCTCCATATTAGTTATTACTAAAATATTCACTGGATCTACCATCAAGCCTTGCTGGAAGAAAATGTGTCCCAACAGTACCCCAAATGGAACACAAAATATACATTTCTTCAAGTTCAAGGAGATTTGGTATTTTCTACAGGTATCTAGAATTAAACGTAGATTTGAAACATGCTTCTTTAATAGCCCAAACACAATCCAATCATCAAAGTACACCTCCAAGAACTTATGGATAAAATCTTTGAAAACAACTACTACTACACGCAAGATCAGAGGTGCATTCTTCAAGACAAAGGGCATAATTGTATATTGGAAATATCCCCATTCAGTTGCAAAGGTGGTCTTACTACGATCTTTTGGTGTAATTTGGATCTGATGATACCATGAAAACCCACCTATGAATGAATAAGATTCTTTTCCTCCAACATTATCTAAGATTTCATTAGAGAATGGATTTGGTAATGGATCATGCACACAACCATCATTCAATTTGTGCATATCTACACAGATCCTAATTTCTCCCTTGGTCTTCTTGTCTTGCACTACCATTTGACTTACCCAATTAGACTCTTCTACTGGTTCTATGATGCTTGCAACAACCATCTTATCCAACTCTTCCTTCACCTTCTGATTTTATCTTAGATTTAGCCTGTTTGGGCGATGTTTCACTGGGCACGCATCAGGTTTCAAAGTGATCTTCATAACTCCAAGTTCCCTAGTTATTCATTTCAGCTCTGAGAAATTTGTGGGGAAAAAGTCTTGATATTCTATCAGCAACTCAACAACTTTTCCGATGGTATCATCATCCTAGTAGTCTCCAATCTTTGCCAACTTAGGTTTCTCTTCAGATGCAATATTCACTTGCCAGATCTTTAGAGGTTTTGTCACATCTAGTTAAGTGATCAAGGGCCCAGCCACTGCGTGATGTGCCTTAGATTCCAGAATCATGATATTCCTTGGATTTCCTTCATTCTCTTCAACCTTCAGATTTCTGCAATTCACAATATCCTTCATCTGCGCATCCCATGCTGGTGGAGTACACTCAATTGCAAGCTTTTTTGTATCAAAGATAACTTATTTAATATTATGCAATGATTTTTCATTCTTATCAAATCCACTCTCGAAGTTTAATGTTAGGTTAAAACTCTCCGTCAACATAGACCATTCACTAGTACCTCGACACAACTCTGTCTCTAGATACCAATTAGTAGGTACCTTCCCCAATGTATGAATAAACATGTGGACCAATTCAGGTCTTGGTTCTATGCTTCGTACCTGATTCCATCTAGCCAAATTTCTGTGTGGAACATCCTTTCTAGAGTAGACTTCTTCCATTTGGATGGTGGGACATTTAAATCGTAACCTCATAATGCGCGGACATGCATCCCAATTTCCCATGTTTTCTTTATGAATATCCAACCATCCTTTTGGAGTAGTGTGCAGTGCAAGAACCAAAGCATGAAATCTCTTTCCTTCCGGTAATTTTTTTTCAAGCTCTCCTAAAAACATGTTTGCATTAGTTAACCCATCATAATGTGGTACTTCGTGTACCTCAGATGTTATAGATCGAAGATATCTAGTCGCACAATTACAGTGCAGCGCACATAATTCATGGAACCAGTTCTGTGAGTTTTCTAATTCTTCATCATAATTTGAGAAAAAATAGCTATCCTTCTCCCAATTGAGATTTCCATCTGCCATTGGGTTGATCCAATCTTCCTCATGCAAATTCAGTTTATAGATCTAATCAATATCATCATCAGCGTGCACAGGCTCTATGTATCTTTGTCCTTCTGCAGGGTCTAAGGGAATTATGACTCTGGTTCCATTAATTTCAAACTCCATTCTTATTTTCTTCAGGTTTATGACACCTTCCATATCAATAGCCCAGTCCAACCCAAGAAGCACAGGATAAGGATCTGTATCATCTACAATTTGTATAACTTCAAAGTCTTCTATCACCTTCACACCCTCAATACTAACTACAACCTACGACAGCCTTCCTAATGGAATGATTTTCTGTTGATATACCATGTGAATTTGAATGGTAGACCATTCCAGCATGGGCTCTCCCATGTGCTGCCAGGTTTTGTTAGGCAGAACATTTGCATCTGACACTAGATCTAGAATAACTTAGTCCATCTCATAAGCATTGATCTGTGCAGTCATATGCATCTCTCGACCTGTCCTCTTCTTGTGCTTATAGATTTTGTTTATATCTCCTCGTTCTACCATCAGATGTTCCTTCTCTGTGCAATTATCTATCATAGCCTAAAGGTTCTCTACTATATTTTTGTTGCGCATTAACTTAATGCACGCTTGTAGAAACAGTTTGATATCTTCATCTACCCATGCTTCCTTCATTGGTCTGCCTGATGTTGATGTGCTTACTTCTTCAAATTATTTCCGTGCTTCAACAAAAGTATCCTTTGTGCGCTGTAAATCAAAACCTTCTTTATTTTTCAGGGCCTTATGAATCCACAGATTAGTAACCAGATGCTTTCCCTTAACTTCATTAGTGGCTGCACTGCTCCTAAAGACAAAATTTACGCTGGAATCTTCTTCACGGGTTTCTTCTCTAACCATATGAATGTTTTACGTTGGAGTCTTGGTATTTTTCTCCCACATTTTAGAAATAAAAACATGAAAATCTTCTATCACATGGTCAAAATGTCTGCAATACTTGCATGACTGTCACGCTAAGTTTGGACAGTCGTGCGCATAGTGACCAACATTTCCATAGTTGTAGCATATAACTTATCCTCTTCCTCAACCAACTAATCCAACTCCTCATCCTCTTCCTCTACCCTAGAACCCACCACGCCCATAGTGGGATGGAGGTGAGGAAGGTCCATCCTACATTCTATATATTTCAACTTTGTCCAACATGATATCATAAATGCGACAATGTTTCTCATCATGTCTTAGTGATGAACACAATCTTCAAAACAACTGCTTCAACTCAGGTCGATACTTTCTGACCCTTAGACATAAATTTGTTTCATGCAATCCAATAACTTGATATGTTGTGCACAATATTGTGTTCTTCAATGGAATATGAACTCTAGAATTCAGATAATTATCGAAGGAATGACATTGATCCTTACGGTGCCCCAAAAATTTTCATTTTATGCACTAGAATTCTAAGAAAACCTCCTTGCCCTTGTCTTTATGCAGGCTTTGAATATCTAAATGCATGGTTTCCAATTGATTCTGAATCTATTGAGTTCCAAGCACAACAGGTGTTGGGGTATCTTCTAGTTTCATTGCAATCTCCACAACTTCAACCTGTCTAGAAATATCTTTTGACCCAAGGGTTGTCACAAATGTGGGAGCAGCATAGCAATTAACCACTCCTTGTGTTGAGTATCATCGATGGTAAATCCACCATCTGTGCTTCAACCTCTGATTTATCTCCCACAGAGATTCATTAGCCTCCTAATGAATCTCTTTAATTTATATAACCAACTGCATGTATGACTTAGGCTTCTTGAACTGTTCTTTTAGGGAATATTTTATTTCATCCAGAGTGGCATTAGGGTTTTCTTGAAAATATCTGATATACCGATATAATGAGTGATCTTGGAAAGCAGTGGATAGTTGCGTTTTCTTAATATCATCATTATTAACCTATTGATCCTGCCATACAACATGATTCACAAACCAAGAATTCTCAGTATCATCATTTCCAATACCTATGAAATTAGGTATCTTCATCGACGCAACCATATCTATGCCTAGGGGAGGTGGAGGTGGAGGCAGAGATGGACTGTGCGGTGGAGTGGGTGCTTTGTGAGATGAGTGTGGAAGTGGAGTGGATGGGATCTGAAAGAGGACCAAGATTCTCTGATCGTTATGGTTTGATGAAACTTCTTCTCCTTCAGAGCGCACAGATTCGCTAGAGCTACAAGTCTCCAGTTCACCCTCACTATCAGATCTATGCTTCAGAGGGCTATAACTAAATCCTTTCTTTGGGTCTTCGCAGTAAAGTTTTCCACTGCGTGTAGTCGGGCCTATTCACAACATTCAAGAAATATGTTGACATAGAGAGCCTTGTTCACACAATAACATCTTCAGAAAAAGCTTCAACGAGCATAGGAATTTACCTCTAAGACCCTTGAAAAATATTCTTTCTACTTCAGAGTATGACACAAACTGATTAATGGAAAATTAAATCACAAATCCTCCCAACAAACGATCGATCTAGCGATCTACCACACGAGTGATCTTATTGTCTAGCTTTTATAATTGTTGAATTAATTTAGGAGTCCATTCAGTGACTGCATCATCCTTTGTGTAGGTATTTAATTCAGTTAATCGTGACAACCACTCTTGCAGCTCAATTGCAAAGGAGTGAAAGTATATCTTATGGAATTATGTATAGAAGTACTTATGTACCCACTTTTCAGCCTATATCTTAGAACTTTGATTATCTTGGATCTTGAATTCAAGGATCTTTCTATCCAACCAATCTTGTAATTCATTCTGCGAAGGGTGCCACAACATCAAATCACCCTCAAAATGATCCCGATCTTGGTAACAGAACCATTTGTTGGCTTGAGGGGTCTTGACCCAGGTTTAGATTTTATCGCGCAACCAACAAACCCTCCAAATACTGGTCCTTTCAGCGATGACCTGCTTGCGCAGATCAAAGTCTCACTCGAAGCTGTATGGGGGGTTGTTGGAACTAGGTTTTCGCACCCTGAGGAAGAAAATAATGTGGTGGCCTTAAAAATATTGATTATAGAACTTATATCGACTGTAAATATATTTGCGCAATAATACTTATCAGATCACAAAGACAGAATAACAGATCGCTTTGTCGCAAATGTATAATAAAAAAACCAAATCCAGATCTATATAATGCATAATCACTTAAGCATATTCATCCACATATTCAATCATCAATATAACTTCAAGCATAAATAAAAAAACGTATTCGCGCAGATACAAGTAAGCATAATAGAATTAAAGCAAACATAATACAGAACAATAAATAGATAACACAATTATTTCGCCAAAATCAGTCCTTGTATTACTTCAAAGCAATTCAGTATATCAAAATTTCCCTTACACATTACCCTTCCGCGCACACAGCCAGTGGAGTCTGAACACAACCAGGACTAGGTCTTCGTGCACACAGCCAACAGGAGCCTTTCTACCCAACCCAGACTGAAATACCTTATATAAGTATCATAGATGCATAAACTTAGGTCCAAAACATGAATAATAGTTAACTACTTCCTTAGAATCGATCTATCTATTTATATCCAATCTACTGCGTAGATACTATGGTCTCAAACCATGTTTTGAGGCCCAAAGTTTACCCTCAAAACCATTTAACATAAAAATATAGACTTCGACCCGCCCCTTAACCTATCTGTGCAATGCGCATATACAAAAATTATACAAAAAGATACCAAAAAGTGTACCCCAGGGGACCCCGCTCCAACATGACCACCAATCGTGATCATATACCAAGAAGTGAATATTCTCCACCAAGATGTCCCTGTCATATGATCAAAAGCCAAGGAGGGAATAAGCTCCATAAAGGTTTATATCCCCCATTTCCATCAAAATCTACAATGTGCCAACAAAAAAAATCCCCCAAATGTGATGAAAATCATGCTGTGGATCCTCATACAATACAAGGTGTAACACACCCATTAAGAGTAGGGTTGTGATCATGTACTTTTTATACAAGTAGAAGATAATCAACATCAAAATTGATAGGCTTCCTAACATTTCTTTAAGTAGCAATAAAATTCACTCAATACTTAAGAGAGGGTGGAATAAAGACAAACATTGTTGGCTAAACCATTTGAGGATAGATAAGGTCATTCATGGGCATATTGATACCATTAAAAGTGCTACAAATTATTATTTCACTTGAGATCAAAATTATAGAGATTGGTGCAAGCATAAGGATAACTCAATAGGGTGTCTATGTCACATGCAACCCTCTTCTCATTTTATATTGATTGTGCAAGCATAAGGATAACTCAATAGGGTGTCTATGTCACATGCAACCCTATTCTCATTTTATATGATTCTCTTCCATTACAAGGTAGTATCCCTATGTATAGGATCACTGAGAAAAGTAATATTATGGCTCAAGGTATAATGAATAGGAATCTTAGTTGAATATATGATTTACTAAGTTATCAAGATTGAATTTTAGGGTGGTTAATAGGGAAATAAATAGTGTCAAATATTCAAAGGGAATATGGTGTCAAATAAAACTTTTTGGGGACTAAAAATGGATGATAAATAAAATTAATTACTACTATAATAGCACACAAAAATGATTACGATGGTAGATATGAAATGGCTAGAAATAATAATAATGTAGGTGCTCTTAAAGTATTGTACTCATACACATGCTTAAATAATAAAATGTTTTTTCCTCTGACATAAAGGAACTATGAAACTCTTCATGTCAATGATAAATTTAAATGGTTTAATTTGAAAATTTCAATTAGGTTTACCTTGGGTGGTTGGGAGGAATGATTTTGATCCTCCCCACCTAAGTGAAATTCCCACAAGTGACATGTTGAACTTATATCAAGTATATTGGTGTGTAATATCCCAAATGGGAGAATGCAGTAATACTTAAACACAATATAAGGATTGCAACTAAGTAAACATTAAATCTCAAGAAAACATTAGAATTTACAGAGAAGCTGAGCCATTTTATTATATTGGAGAAGATTCAGTTACAAAATGTACAAAATATGAGGATATCTAGCCAAAGAGATGGCCTAGAATCACCCAGAAAACATGCCACAATAGGCACTGCATAACTGGAGAGCCACTGAAGCAAATACTGCGTTGTCCCTTCAATAGAATATGAATATATGAATGCAGTCTGAAAGGGAAAGCAGATATACTCAAATATGGAGTTCATATGATGCCAATATTCAATATATGGCCAATGTGATGGATTCCCAAGATATCCCAGAAAGGATTTTCCAGATCTACAACTTTGGAAAATCACCCTCCTAGGGTTTGATCCTTGATCTACTAGGAATTACAGATATGAAGCTAGATATATCAAATAGATGGTTGAAATCTGTCACAATATTAGATCTAAGATTGAAGGGTTGATCTCTTCTTCAGATCTACAAGCTAGAAGCTATAGATCTAGCTTCTCAATCCTCCAATGGTGATTACAACTGCTGCAACACAAATGCCAATAGAAACTATGTTGTGAGGGAAAGAGAGGCATTCTTCCTACTGAAAAATGATGCAATAAACTCCAGGTTGATGGAAATGTGAGGGGATGATCCCTCACAGGATTACTAGCTGAAATTCTAGCAACTTCATTCCTCATTTTGGATCTGCAAATTGGACAGCGTAATTCCTGAAGGAAATACTGCTGCTAGGAGGTCAATAATTTTTGGCCTGATGCTAGATCTGAAATGAAGTTCTGGGAATGCTGATATATAAGCCCAAGGTGATAGGAATAAACCTTCACCAATTATCCAGCTGAAGTACTGAAGACAACTTCCACCTTCCAAACCGATCTTCAGAAATCTGCAATTTCTGAATATGAATGTTCTGCAGAAAGTAGGAAAATATATGTGGCACCAATGCCTGATATAGAATGAAGTACAATACTCTTTCTAGATATACTCTAGAAAGATGTGGGATTCCCGATCAGGAACACCCTATGCTAAAAAACACTTTCAATCTCTGCTAAACAACCCAAGAAAGCAAAGGAATGTCACATGAAAATTCCAGATCTAAAAAGATCCTCAACATCACTAAACTCAAGCATGCCCTCCATTTTTTCCTTCATCCACTTTATATAATTTTTGAGCCTTCCCATGCCTTGGCCCTCATCTAGACTTTGTTGTTCATGTGGACAAGATCCTCCAAGTTGAACTGCACTGTTTGACCAAGTCATCCATCATGTCTAGGTGCAATGTACACCTTCTCCATCATGTGTGCATTAATTTCACATAATCCTCCACCAATTTATCATGAATTCTTCATGATATTCTATTTGACATCTTTAAGATATTATTTGACTGTATCAACCTCCATGATCTATCTCAATTAATGAGACATGATCTCCAATTTTGTTCACATTAGTAGTTGCTCAACTACCTCATTATGTAGAGATAGGCTTAATTAATCCACATTCACATACATAAAGTGGATATTTATTCATATTGAGGATTATGGGTCCCTCCACCCTTTTATTTAATTAATTCATTAAAAAAATTAAGAACTCTAATATTCCAAATATCAAGTGAAAATTTGGGAATATTATAGTCCTCCTCGACAAGATGTTTCTTGTCCTCAAGCAACTGCAAAAGTAGATGCTACAGTAAACACCCTCTCTCCAAATGGCATCCTCATGTGGAAGGCCTTCCCATCTATCACAATGTTTCATGTATGTCCAGGTCCAAAGCTGCCTCTCTAGAATGTCTAGAATGGCCTCCAACTGAAAAGTTAGACACCCTTCCTTATCAATGAATCTCCAAGTGGCAACCATATGTTGACCAAATTTCTCCTCTATACATGAGATACATAAGATAAAGTGGTTCATTCCAAAAGTGGAAAGTCCCAATTCATGAACTATCTCTCCAACCCATGATACATAGAGTAGATTACGTACATCAATATCCTCATCATTAGCCATGTTGTCCATGTAGGAATCAAACATCACATCATCATAGTGAAAAACAAGAAGTAGAGACATATAGGAAAACATGAACAATGTCAAACCATATTCTCCTAATAACAACCAATGCAGCAAAGCCTTCTGCTGCCATGCTAGATCATCATGAAAACAAGAAAGAGAGCCATACTCTCTCAAAATAAGCCAATTCAACAATGATTCTTGCTACCCCATCACATCATTATTATACCAGGTATAATGACCAAAATCACCCAATAGAAGCCAATGTTGTATGGCCTCCTGTTGCCATCCTCCAACAATGTCATGCAATGTATGGGAATAATTCAGCCCACACTCTCCCAATAGTAACCAAAGCAACAAGGATTCCTGTTTCCTCCTTGCATTATCATGATGTAAATCATGGAGCAACAATAAAGAAATGGACATGTGAGATGTATCATAAACATAATACAAACAAGCTCTTCTATGCCACATCATGTGAGAGTGATACCTTCTCCCAAACCCAAGTACATACATGAACATGAGATACACCCCAAACAAAAATACATGTAGATTCATGAGACACATCTTGAACAAGAGTAAATATATAGACATAAGATATAACATGTGTTGTCCAAACTCTCTCCTTAACAACCAAAGTAACCATGCCTTTTTCTTATGCATTCTATCATTGAGACATAATGCATGAGACAATAAAATATGAACCTTTGGGTAGTAACCATACTCACCCAAGAGCAACCAACGCAACCATGCTTCTTGCTGGCCTATATCATAGATATGCAAGTGGTTTGGTAACCCCTTGCTCCATACTATCGACCATTCATCCCAAGGTGGATGATGGATACCATTCTGCAAAAAATTGGTATCCTCCCATTGTAAGACACCAACCTCCTCAAACTAATGAAGATCTTTGCACTCCATGAAATGTTGAAGTGCACCTCCAATGAGGTCCCCTGATGAGATCTTCTTCTCACCCATGGCCTTCCAAAACCAATGAGGTTCTGGATCTGCTGCAGATAGAAGTCTCTCTTTGAGTTGTGAGATGCTCATTGAGAAAGTGTCATCAAGAAAGGAGAAAAGATTTCTCATATCTAGATGTATACCATTAATCATCTTATCCTCCATTGCTTATTGAGTGAATCTACCTTCAGAATGCTCCAAGAATAATGGGGCCTCATTATTATCACTGTTACTAAGTGACATTGCTGTTTATCTGCAAGGTAATACATATATTGTCTCAAAGCAAGGTACAATATTGATCTCATAACCAGTCATTGTACTTAGGATCATGCTCATCCCTTCTTCTGAAATTCTACATTTCAACTCAAGAGGTTGAATGTAGACTATCCATGACAAACTGGGATAGCTTTTCATCCTCTCCTTGATTAAATCAAGGGTCCTCTGTGTTGTGATTGTTTGCTGCTTCAAATCAGCATTTGGATCTAACCCTTGGTCATGCATTGGCCCTGATGGAATGTTCCCATAAGTTTCAATAAGATATACTGAAAAAATAGGCGATGAATGTATACGCATACCTTGGATCAGCTGATGTATGGGAACCTCTTGACAGAACACAAGAGTTCCTCCAACCAGGACAATGGTGTCTCCAACTACTGGTAAGAGATATGGCTACTCTTCTTCCAATGTATCAGCGCTAGAATATTCCTCCTCTTCCTCATGCATCTCCTGAATCATGCATGGGACTCTATGTGTCAAGAGCTCAAGACTATCTTTCAACGTTACAAGTGTCTCTTCTCCATATATAAGTACTTCTGCAGCTGATGGTGAATGTAGTGACTTCTTGTTTAGAGTGACAGGAATGACATCCTCCTTTGTTTCCTTAGGAAATGTCTCTTTGTGGCACATATCTGTCTTCTTCACATCAAACTTCTTCCTCAACTTGTGAAAGAAATTTGAATATTTCGTCACCTTTGCATGCTCCATGTGACTAAACCACCAATCCTTGGCTCCACCTAAAAGATGAAGTGCTGCAATTTGGAAAACCTCTCCTTCATCTACAAGATGTAGCCAAAAAAATGCATCTAACTCCCTCCTTCAAGCCTTAACAGTGTTTGAGGAAGATCCATCAAATGTAGGCAAATAGAATCTATTATGCCTCTTTCTTCTATTTCTGCTATAGGATCCTCTTTCTTCTTTGATTTTGAAGAATTTTTGGAGAGTTAGCTTCTCCTTGAATTATCTAGACTGTGCCTTGTACTCTTCAAGATATAGACTGAGAGTCTCATGAGTCTCAGGCTCATTCCTTTCTTCATTTCTACACCTTCCACCTTCTCCAAAGAAAGTGGGCATAGTGGATCTATGAGGAGATCTAGGATTCTCCTGTTTTCTTCTTTGCTGATAGGAAGTGCTTGGTTCTTCCTCATAAATTATTCTTATTGGATCTTATTTCTATCCTTCCTTCTTCATTTGATTGACCTCGTTGGAGAGATATTGCATGGATATAAATAAAGCAGTGGCAGAATTATCATCCTCCATGATAGATCTCATCTATCTTCTTCTTCTTTTGATGTAAAAGATGAAGTATCCACAAGCTGAGCCAAAGATCATGCTCTAATACCACTGTAATATCCCAAATGGGAGAATGCAGTAATACTTAAACACAATATAAGGACTACAAATAAGTAGATATTAAATCTCAAGACAACATCAAAATTTACAGAGAAGCTGAGCCATTTTATTATATCGGAGAATATTTAGTTACACAATGTACAAAATATGAGGAGATCTAGCTAAAGAGATGGCCTAGAATCACCCAGAAAACATGCCACAATAGGCACTGTGTAACTCGAGAGCCACTAAAGCAAATACTGCGCTATCCCTTTCGAAAAATATAAATATATGACTACAGGATGAAAATGAAAATGAAAATCTACTCAAATCTAGAGTTCAGATGATGCCAAGATTCAAGATCTGGCCAATGTGATGGATTCCCAAGATATCCTAGAAAGGATTTTCCAGATCTACAACTTTGGAAAATCACCCTCGTAGGGTTTGATCCTTGATCTATTGGGAATTATAGATCTGAAGCTACATCTATCAAATAGATGGTTGAAATATGTCACAAGATCAGATCTAAGCTTGAAGGGTTGATCCCTTCTTCAGATCTACAAGATAGAAGCTCTAGATCTAGCTTCTCAATCCTCCAATGATGACTACAACTGCTGCAACACAACTACCAATACAAACTGCACTATGAGAGAAAGAGAGGCCTTATGCCTACTGAAAAATGTTGAAATAAACTCCAAGCTAATGGAAACAATGATGGCAATGTGAGGGGATGATCCCTCACAGGATTACTAGCTGAAATGCTAGCAACTTCCTTCCTCCTTTTGGATTTGCAAATTGGACAACGTAATTCCTGAATGAAATACTGCTGCTAGGAGGTCAATAAATTTTGGCCTATTTCCAGATCTGAAATGAAGTTTTGGGAATGATGATCTATAAGCCCAAGGTGATAGGAATAAACCTTCACCAGTTCTCCAGCTAAAGTATTGAAGACAACTTCCACCTTCCAAACTGATCTTCAGAAATCTGCAATTTCTGAATATGAATGTTCTATAGAAAGTAGGAAAATATATGTGGCACCAATGCTTGATATAGAATGAAGTAAAATACTCTTTCTATAGATAATCTAGAAAGAGGTGGGATTCCCAATTAGGAACACCCTGTGCTAAACAACACTTGTAATCTCTGCTAAACAACCCAAGAAAGCAATGGAATGTCACATGACAATTCTAGATCTAAAAATATCCTCATCATCACTAAAGTCAAGCATGCCCTCCATTGTTTCCTTCATCCTCTTTATATAATTTTTGAGCCTTCCCATGCCTTGGCCCTCATCTAGACTGCGCTGTTCATGTGGACAAGATCCTCCAAGTTGGACTGTGCTGTTTGACCAAGTCATCCATCATGTCTAAGTGCAATGTACACCTTCTCCATCATGTGTGCATTAATTGGACATTATCCTCCACCACTTTATCATGAATGCTTCATGATCTTCTGTTTGACATCTTCAAGATCTTAGTTGACTGTATCAACCTCCATGATCTATCTCAATTAATGAGACATGATCTCCAATTTCATTCACATTAGTAGTTTCTCAGCTACCTCATTATGTTGATCTAAGCTTAATTAATCCCCATTCACATACAGAAAGTGGATATTTATTCATATTGAGGATTATGGGTCCCTCCATCCTTTTATTTACTTAATTCATTAAGAAAATTAAGAACTCTAATATTCCAAATATCAAGTGAAAATTTTGGGAATATTACATGTTGTAATGGATTCAATCCTTATTTTTGTATGACCTTGAGAATGAAAAAATTGAGATTAAAAACTGAGGTTTCCAGAATCTGAGAATAACAAAAATATAAAATTGTAAAAAAAAAAAAACAGTGTTGAGCAAAATAAAAATTACCTTATGCCTGTAGCTGAAGTTAATGTTATATACTTGTGCCAGAAGGAAAAACCATACTCTGCGTGAGGTGGTAATCCACAACAAGAAGGGTCCGAATGAAAAGGATTAAAAAACATAAAACCTGTTCTTTCATTTAAATACCTGTATGGACCACGCTGGAGGAGAATAGCCGAATCCCCTTGAGGAAATGATGTAATTAAACCGCCTTGGTGAGTTGTGGGCATCGAACCCAAAAAATTCCAAGCTTCTGTCAAGCACTTGGACGTGTTAACTAAGTAATCACCATTCCACAGCTACAGAATGGGATAAACCCTAAGATTGTGAATGAAAAGAAAATATGTGGAATTAGCCATGAAGTATGCAATAGAATGATGGTTGTGTTAAATAGTTTAGCATCACATGTGCCAACCAAATTGAATTGCAAAGTCGGTGGTTCTCTTGCGATTTTTCCAAAAATGACAAATGGTTAGGGTTTGCGGGGTAGGTCTATACCCTAACCCTTCAAGATCAAATCTTAGCGGTAGTTGGATGGTGGAGCCAACGATGCTTAATTGCACAAATGTCAACAAATATCCCAAGGAAAACAAAAAAATCAAATGTGATGTAAGGTGGAGTAATAACCATGTACCATTAAATGTATGATGATTTAGTCTTACAAATATAGTATTAATCACTCTTTAAATATGAGCAAAGAAATAATATCACCATAACCATAATCTGATTTCCACTCATGAGTGGTCTCAATATTAGATTTAACCATAAATCGAATTGTGTACAGGAATGATGAAATCAAATTGAGTAATCAAGGTATTGTCGGTATAATTTTTTTAAGAGGAAAATTATATTTTAATTATAAAAAAAAATTAGAACATTAATGTGTTTATGTTATGTTGTAAATTAGTATACATGGTAATAAGATTTTTTTTTTTTTTTACTAAGGCTTGAAAGATGCTACAAGTTGTATCATAGCAGCATTCACACACTGGGACCTAGATGGGTGACATGAATAACATTTGTTGTGTATAAATTGTGCACATAAAATTAGAAGAAAGGGATGATGTAAGTTTTAACACTTTACATAAATTATTTGCAAATGAATCTTAAAAACATAAAATAAACATTAGCGAGAATATAAAACACAAAACATATATACACAGAGATTTTCCCCTGGATCCCAAATCGGGACTACCAGCTTGATTTTTCATTATATTCCTTTTAGTGTTACAACACATATATATATACATGTCGAATCATTCATAAACCCCAATCCATTAACCCTAGATTAGAACATAATCGTAGTTCCCTTGACCGGATCTACAAAATACCAGGGGCCAAAAACCATCATGCCCCAAAACCATGTGTAAACCCATGCACAAAACCATGGGTGGGTCCTCCCACCGAAAAATAGGGTCCAATTTTTTTTTCCCATGGCATTGTTCCAGACCCCGCGCAGGGGGCTACCCACCCCTTGTGACCCCCCCCCCCATGCATGCAACTAATCCTGGAAATAATATAACACATACCCAATAGATAGAAGGATACAATTAGAAGGGGGTCAACACACCAAGTTCCCAACACTACTGGGGAATCTCATCCTTAAACTAATCTAGAGATGAACCTGGAAATGTCGGTGCAACTAAGTGTGGATAAGAATCATCAAACCAACAGATTATTTGAGGAACAACAATGGAAAACTAGTATACTCCATGATACGGTATAAAAATTGCAGGAAGACATGGTTCGAGTAATAAGCGATAATGAGAGGTTGATGCGAGAGCAGGAGGAGATTCTTAAAAGCCTCTCAAATAGGAAGAATCAAGAGACAACTCAACCAAGACTAAAAAGGGATACCCGGGAAGAAAGTGAACAACGAAGGTAGGGTAATGATAAGATGAAAGGAAGCCATACTCAGTGAAGTAATACAAACATAACCTACAATGAAGCAGAGTCGGGAAATGTTTCGGATCAACAAGAGATGAAAAAACAAAAAGTGGAGCTACAGGGTGAATTCTGGAAAATTAAACCTCCAATATTCTATGGAGAGGCTGAAGAGGTAGCAAAGGCATGGATAATTAACATGAAAAAATATTTTCAAGTTTATGAATATAGCAACAAACTCAAATTTCATTTGGCTATTTACCAATTGCAGGAAAAAGCCACCTTATGGTGGGAGGAAGTAGAAAATGTTGAAGGGATTGAAGACCAGAATGTGACTTAGGATTAGTTCCAACAGTATTTCAAAGATAAATACCTAACAGAGCATTTTTACAATGAAAGATATTGAGAGTTTCATGATTTTAGATTGGTATAATTGTCAATGGACGAATTCATAACTAAATTTACCTCCTTGTTGAGATATGCATCGTACCTGAGAGATGAAAAGGAAAAAGTGCAGTGATTCTTGAGTAGCCTGTCTTCTCATAGGAAGGAAAAAATCAAATTTGTGAACCCAGATACTATGGACGAGGTGATTCGAAAAGAACAAATGTGCTATCAACAATCCAAGGTAAAAGGAGAAGCTAGTAGGAGTTGGCTGCAAAAGAAAGGGCAGAAAAAACTTCAAATTTTAAAAGTAATTTTAAGAATGTTGTAAGAAATTCATCAAGTAGACAATTTGGAAGGAACCAGAAGCAGCCTAAATGGTCAAACAAGGAGCGACCCACTGAGGCATTTAGCAGACCAGATCATGGGAAAATACAGAAACCACCTCTGCAGTGTCGGGGATGCAGTGAGGTGCACTATTACAAGAATTATCCTCATCGTGGGAGAACTGAAACAACAACCAATATGCAAGAGGCCTCTACAATGGGGGGATGTCGCACGAAACATACCAAGAATCAATGGAACAATCGAGGATCGATAAGAATATTATCAATCGACCATGATAGAACTCAAAGGTAAGTTGTATTCCCAAACTATTTATATTTTGGTTAATCTTGGTGCTAATATAAGCTATGTAAATCCTCAGATAGTTGAAAAATGTGACTTGCAGAGCCTGAAATTTAAGAGTCCATGGCTAGTAAAACTAGCCACTGGGGCAAAGAGAAGAGTTAACGCTGAAGTCTCAAATTTTCCTTTAGAAATTGGAAATCAACAGATAAAGGTTGAACTAAATATTCTACCCTTGGGTTCCTTTGATATACTACTGGGAATTGATTGGTTGGAGGGGCTCTGGTCTCTGTTAGACTATAAAGAGAAAATCATTTACTTCAAGGCTGAAGATGGAACATCCCAGGAGTTGCAAGGAATTAAGAAACCGCTTCAATTACGCCCCATCACAACATCCCAACTAGGTAAATGCATTAGGAAAGGATGCCATATTTATGCTATCCAAGTGGGATTCGCTAATTCTAAGGATAAGACGCCCATGCTAGAAAATATACCGGTGGTACAAGACTTTATGTATGTGTTTTTGGAAAATATATCGGGGTTACCTCCAAAGAGGGATATCAATTACACTATTGAATTAATGCCCGAGACAACACTAGTGTCATGAGCACCATACCAAATGAGTGTACCCGAATTGAGAGAATTAAATATGCAACTACAAGAATTACTGGACAAGGGATATATTCGACCTAGTGTATCTCCCTGGGGGGCACCAGTGCCATTCATGAAAAAGAAGGATGGAATGTTGTGAATGTGCATGGATTATAGGAAACTTAAAAAACTGACTGTTAAGAACAAGTACCCACTACCATGAATAGATGATCTTTTCGATCAAGTAAAAGGAGCGATAGTATTCTCGAAAATAGATTTAAGATATGGATATCACAAAATATGGATAAAATATGAGGACATGTATAAAACAACTTTCCATACTGGATATGGGCACTATGAGTTCATGATTTTACTGTTTGGATTACCAATGCACCAATAAGCTTCATGAGTTTGATGCATGGCATACTTCATCCATTTTTGGATAAGTTTGCTCTGATATTCATTAATGATATATTAATCTACTAAAATACCATGGAGGAACATAAAGAACACTTACAAAAAGTACTGAAAATTTTGAGAGAACGTCAACTTTATCCCAAATTCAGCAAGTGTGATTTTTATAAAGAGAAAATTCAATATTTAGGCCATGTGATTTCCACTGAAAGCATAGCAGTGGATCCTAAAAAAATAAAGGATATTATGCAATGGAGTGATCCAGGTGGATAGTTGTGGCCACCCACCTATTCCACTTGGGGCCCCACCATTGTCTCTTTCAGTTTTTTTTCACAACTTACTATTTTTAGCATTTTTTTCTGTCCTAAACTTCCGGAGCCATTTTGAAGCCCCAAACGGAGATAGTATGCCGAAGTTACGTCCCTAGGAAGTTGAAACACCAATTTACCCAAACAGGGCCCATATTTTTGGTGTTTCATCTCCTAGGGTTAGGTTTTTGGATGTTTAGAGTTCTCCATTGCTTCTCCATAATAAATAGGCCCTCGAGCCTCATTGTAACACAATTCAGAGGTCTATAGCTACCACATCTCTTCTCAGCGATTCGCTACCAACACCCGAGCTATTTTATTTCCATCATGTTTGTAAGCATATTTTTGTGATTTGATATTAATAAAATGAAGCCTTATTTCCACTGTGTTTCTATGTTCATGGTTATTTTTGTATTCTGTTGCGTTCCTGCATAAATCTGGATCAGTGGTATCAGAGTGGTCTACTTTTTTCTCAATCCTTCTTTGCATGTCCCCAACGAAGTCGGGGTATAAGGAGTTAGGGCTCAATCTAGTGGAACCTTTGCAAGATCAGCCTCGCAAACCCCGACGGATGCCCATGGGGGACAAAAAGAAAGATGAGGGAGCAGGAGATCCTATCAAAATATTTCTCAAGGAGGCCCTCGAAAAACAAAGGAACACGATGATGGATAACTTTGACCAGATCCTTCAAAGACTACCCACTGGTGGTGCATCTACATCCAGCAACCACTCTGGAGGCGCGACTCCCTTTAAGGTACAAGTAAACTTTGAAATTCCCATATTTGAGGGTGAAATAGATGCAAATGCCGTAGATAGATGGTTGAATTTATTAGAAGGATATTTCTCGGTTCATGACTTTTCCGACTGGGAGAAGATTATTTTTGCACTCCTCAAAGCTACCCCCCATGTCAAGGACTAGTGGGAAACCTACTGTGAGAAAACAGACGAGACAAAACTCTCTATGTTCTTAGTCATACCCACTTGGAATTCTTTCCAAGATGCCATCAAGGAACAATACTATCACGTGGGGAGCTATGAGGACAAGTACATACAATGGACCATGTTGCGGAAACAAAGGGATCAAGATGTGCATGAGCTAACGAATATGTTCCATACCATGCGCACAAAGTTGGGTATCAAAGATTCAGAGAAAAATTTGGTGCTAAAGTATCGCGGTTGTCTACAAAAATACATTTAGGAGGAAATGGAGTTCCTCGACATCTCCTTGCTTGGTACGGCGTACCGGTATGCTGCCAAGATTGAACAGAAATTCAAACAGAAGAAGCGAGACTTAGGATTTGCGAATCAAAAGTAAGGGAAAGGTGCTCCCAAACCGCAGAAAAAAGGGCAAAGCCAAGGCATGGCGGCCCAAGACAACCTACCAAAGAAACAAGAAAAGAAAAACACCGCGAAGCCAAAGAAGGACATGGGAAAGTGGTGTGAGTTCCATAAGAGCTCCACTAACAACAAAAGTGAGTGGTGGGCCAAGCAGTCACTGGTGGCCAAGATGAGGGCTTCTGAATCAGATGCATGCTCTGACTCTAAATCAGAACCTAACAAGGTGAATGACAAAGGGAAGCATATTATTGATGCAGAGCCCAATGCCACTATTGCCACTACGAAGATCCAAAAGGAGGAACCAGAAGATCCAGAGGAGGCAGAGCATCTCTTCCACTCCTAGATGTGGGTAAAGGGTTCCCCGCTATGGTTCATTTTCGACAATGGGAGCCAAAAGAACTTCATTTCAGCAGATGTCGTGAAGCAGTTGGGCTTGCCGACCACAACACACCCACAACCATACACCATCGGGTGGCTTCACCAAGGACGAGATCTCTACATCAACCAACAGTGTCGCCTTCCCTATAGCATCAAGCCCTTAAAGGATGAGGTATTGTGTGACATTTCTCATATTGATGTTTCTGATCTATTATTAGGCCAACCATACTTGTGGAAGCGACATGCTGTGTATGAGTCCCGGCCTCGCACTGTTATTGTTACTTTGGGAAATAAATTGTATAAGATACCAGAGGTACCACCGCCTCCCACTATCTCTTTGGTTACTGCAAAACAATGCAGTAAGCTCATTTCCCAAACTAGGAAATTTCTTTTCCTAATGATTTGCCCCCAGGGCAAGAAGAAGACTGTGGCCATGACCTCCAGACATGGCTCCTCTGCATGACAATAGCAAATGGAAGGGGTTGTGGAGGAGTATGGGGACATCTTCACCTTACGCACAGGGGTGCCTCTACACTGTTAGGTCAAGCACCCCATTGAACTGACCTTAGGTGTGCTGCTACCCAATGGACCGATCTATAGGTGCTCTGTTCTAGAGAATGATGAAATCAAGAGGCAGATTCAGGAGCTACTGTAGAAAGGTCACATCCAGCCAAGTTCATCACCCTGTGGGAGCTCGATCGTGTTGGTACAGAAGAAGGATGGGACATGGAGACTCTATATTGATTATCGGGCACTAAACAAGATCACTGTCCAGAATAGGTACCCGATCCCATAGATTGATGTCCTTATGGACCAACTCGAAAGGGGAAAATATTTTAGCAAGATCGACTTGAAGTCTGGGTATCACCAGGTACCAATCAAACCCTCTGATGTGTGAAAGACTGCCTTCAAAGCCAAGGAGGGCCTTTTTGAATGGATTTTCATGCCTTTCGGATTGAAAAATGCTCCCACAACCTTCATGAGGTTGATGCATGACATCTTGCGTCCATTCACCAACTCATTTGTAGTGGTATACTTGGATTACATTCTGATCTTCAGCTAGACTTGGGAAGAGCACCTCCACCACATTCGAGAAGTCCTCCAAACACTGCGGCAACACAAGTTGTGTGCCAATTTGGAGAAGTGTACTTTTGGTATGACCCAGGTTCAATATCTGGGATACATTATTGATGAAAGGGGGGTGCATGTGGATCCAGCCAAGATCCAATTCATTCGGTATTGGCCAGCCCCAACCACCCTAATTGAGCTTCGCAGCTTTCTGTGTCTTGCTAATTTCTACCATAGGTTCATGTTGGGATTCTCTCATATCACTTGGCCCTTGAGTCAAGTCACCTAGGGAGGAGCGAAAGAAAAATTATGTTGGTCATAATCTCAACAGAAGGCGTTCGTAGAATTGAAACATCGCTTCTATTCTGCCCCAATGCTCACATTACTAGACTTGCAACAACCGTTTGAGATCGAGACAAATGCCTTTGACTATGCTATTGGGGAATTTCTTACTCAATAGGGGCATCTAGTGGCATATCACAGTGAGACATTGTCCGACACAGTTCGAAAGTATCCCACTTATGACAAAGAAATGTATTCCATTATGCAGGCTTGTCGATAATGGAAGCATTACATTTTGGGGAAGGAGACAATCATCCACACAGACGACCGACCCCTACAGTTCATATAGACACAAGGGAAGTTGCAGAATGATCGCCATTAGAAGTGGTCCACATATATCCAACAATTTCATTTGAACATCAAGTACAAGAAGGGTAGCACCAATAATGTTGCAGACTGCCTCAGTTGACCACCGATCGTGGCCATAACCACCATTCTCAACTCTTGTGGGCATGAGACTTCTGATTGGCTGCTTCTTTATAAGAGCGATCTAGAATTCAGCTACACATACAAGGCACTCTTGGGGGGTATGCAAGTTCCAAATTTTCACCTCCAAGATGCACTATTATGTCACCTAGGAGACCTTTGTGTTCCTTCAAGCGAGTGTTCCAAGATGATATGGGAAGCGCACTACAGTCGAGTCGCTAGGCATTTTGGGGTCGAGAAAATAGTGTCAGTACTACAGAAGTATTTCTATTGCCCAAACCTTTGACAGGATTGTTTAGTCAATTCAATGTTTTGAATTGATAGCATAGATTATTGACTAGGGCTTGTAAACTGATGAGGTATACTTGCACTATATGTGCCTAAATATCCTTATTATCATTTCATTGTTTTCAGTATTTTGTTGATGTTTTTGAGTTTTGTTATGTTTAGGTTTTAGTATGCTATTCTATGTTCAAAGGATGACATCAAATCTATGACAAAAAGGAAAGAAAAGGGAACCTTAGACTCAAAACAGAGTGTAATTTTAATTTCTGCCCCTAATTAGGAAAATGATGAAAAAAAGAGCATTCTAATCCATGGATGTCCTAGCTTGCAAATGAACATAAATGTAACTCAAGACATTATATTTCAACCTGATCTTTTTAGTTAGAGGTTTTTTGGAATAGCTTGTGGAAGAGATTGAACTCCAATGTGATGAGGATCTTCCTAAAAACAGACAGCAACTTAGAATATTATAGTGCAATCTTATTCATATAATAGAGATATTTTGGAATAGCTTGAGAAGAAAATTGCTATAATATGCTAAGGATCTCCTATGAATATTTGAACTACTTATGACATTACAACTAGATCTCGTTCATCAGCTAGAAATTTATTGGAAGAGTTTATTGAAGGAGACTACATATAATGAAATAAGGATCTTCTAAACAACAAGTAACCCACAACATTACAATTAGGTATTTTCTGTGATTTAGAGATTTATTGGAACAGTTTTGAGAAAATACTATTTGTAATAATATTAGGATCTTATATCTAATTGTAGAACAAAAAATGCTAATTAACTCAACATAGTACAACCAAATCTCATTCACAAAATAGTGATATGTTGGAAAAGATTTTAAGAAAAAATAATGGTTGTAGGATACTGAGGATCTTTAATCTAAATGACAGAGCTAAAGTGTTGGTAGCTCAAGATGTCACAATTAAATCCATTCATTAAATAGAGATATGTTGGAAAAGCTTTCAGAAAAGACTAATTATAACATCATGAGGATCTGTTAGTTAAAAAAACAGTGCAAGACATGATACTAAAAGATATGAACTCAGAAAATTGTCTAAGTGTGAAATATAACAACACAAAATTAAAAGCTACTTATCTAGAAAGCATGTAGAAGCCTCCTTTTTTAGGGGCCCTCTGCTATCAATTTGGCATGAAAATATTTAACTCCTCAAGTTTTTCTTCAATACAACATCAAAGTTATGCTTCTTCTTATTATCAAAAACACTTCGAAACAGAGTATCACAATATTGGCAAAAATAAGAGTTAACTTGTTTCTCTCAGTCTCACCGAGCTAAATTTATAGGCAATTAAATAACTGATATTGAATGAAAGCAGGCACAGGTGTATTCTAAATTTAAAATCAAACTAAAACTCCTTTTTAGGACTCATGATTTTCTGAAAGCAAATCAAGAGTCCTTATCCTTATAGAAATCTGTTTCTCGGACTTTTGGTTTGACCACGTACACAAGTATCTCCAGTTTTTGATTCATCCTTCGTGGATGACAAGGAACAATGTAGGAAAGATTTAGAATCTAACCATATACTTCTTTTCTTTAGATGACACCTGTAATATGTTCAAACACCAAATTGGCTATGGAATGTGTATCTGGCTACAAAATGACTGCATTCTGTAGCTAAAACTGCTCAGAAATCATTAAGACAACAAAACCACAAAAGTATAACAAGTTATTCATCTCATGTATTCCTTAAGTGATTTTAATCATTATTATTGATCTTTAGGTCTATAAAATGAAAAAAGGAATGATAGGATGAAGTGGAATTTGGCAAATGAGAAGACACTTTTAGGGCTCAACAAGGATTTCGGGAAGTACATTAGATCCTGCACTGCTTGCGTCGTTGCCAAACCGACCATCAAGAAGCAAGGGCTCTATACTTCACTACCTACCCCTAGTCGACCTTGGGAATCCATCTCCATGGATTAAATGTCAGGCCTTCCTTCTAATAAGCATGGAAATGATTATGTTTTCGTGGTCATTGACAGATTCTCAAAGATGGCCATTATGGCGGCCTGTAAGAAGAATATCACAGTAGAAGCCATTGCTAAACTCTTCTTTGAACGAGTGTGGGTGCAATTTGGGATCCCACAGTCTATCATATCAGATCGCGACAACAGGTCCCTCAGCACATTTTGGTCCAGCCTCTAGTCAATGTTGGACACCAAGCTCAGTAAGTCCATAACTTTCCATCTCCGAACTGATGGCCATACAGAGGTCGTCAACAAGATTATTGTACACATTCTGTGCATGTACAATTCAAAACATCCACGCACATGGGATGAGAGCCTTCCCTATGTACAACAGAGTTATAACTGGGTTCTCTACAGCTCAATCGGCCACAGCCCCTTTCAGGTAGGCTTGGGATTCCAGCCACTATGTCCCATTGACATAGCCATGCCATTTGCAGCTACTCAGGACGATTCGGCTCATGTCCAGTCTGAAGCTGACAAAGAAAACAACTTCATCGAGCGCATTTAGCACATCTGCCAACAGGTTCATGACATATTGGACAAAGCCAATGCTAAGTACAAGCAATGACATGATCAACATCGGGTGCCACATAAATTCCAGATGGGCGAAAAAGTGTGGCTACATTTGCAGAAGGAGTGCCTCACTCAACCCCACTGCAAGATTCGCCCACTCTGATATGGGCCGTACACCATCACCAAGGCTATAGGGAACAATGCCTTCGAGCTCAGTATTCAAAAATTCCTTGGTCTGCACCTAGTATTAAATGTAGAACGCCTTCGTCCCTACTTCCCACCTCTATTGGACACCTCTAGCATTGTAGAAGAACTCACACCAAAAGAGTTAAACCCAGACTGCATGGAACAGGCCACCATAGACTGTATCATGGACATGCAAATCAAGAACACTCACCGATAGAAGATCCAACTGTATCGGGTTGTCAAAGCTGGCCAACTCCTGCACCAATGCAAGTGGTTCACCAGGGACCAAGTTCAACAGAAGTTTCCTCATCTCATGGAGGAACTCAACGTAATGGGGATCATTTCTTCCTAAGGGGGGAGGAATGATCCAGGTGGATATTGGTGGCCACCCGCCTATTCCACTTGGGGCCCCACCATTGTCTCTTTCATTTTTTTTTCACAACTTACTATTTTTAGCAGTTTTTTGGGTCTTGAAATTCCGGATCCGTTTTGAAGCCCCAAACGAAGAAGTATGCTGAAGTTACGTCCCCGAGAAGTTGAAACACCAATTTATCCAAATGGGGCCCATAGTTTTGGTGCTTCATCTCCTAGGGTTAGGTTTTTGGATGTTTAGAGTTCTCCATTGTTTCTCCATAATAAATAGGCCCTCGAACCTCATTATAACACAGTTAAGAGGTTTTTAGCCGCCACATCTCTTCTCAGAGATTTGCTACCAACACCCTAGATATTTTATGTCCATCATGTTTGTAAGCATATTTCTGTGATTTGATATTAATAAAATTAAGCCTTATTTCTGCTGTATTTATATGTTCATGGTTATTTCTATATTTTGTTGTGTTCCTCCATAAACCTAGATCATGGAGGGTGCCCAAAAACATAGCAAACATATGCTCTTTTATGGGATTGGCCGATTATTATAGGCATTTCATCGAGGGATTCTCTAAAATTTCTTTCCCTATTACCTCTCTGCGATGAAAAGGGTGAGTGTTTAAATGGACCAACGAATGTCAAACAGTCTTTGAACTGTTAAAGCAACTGCTTACTACTACTCCCGTATTGAGGGTAGCTTACCCAAACAAGGATTTTAAGGTTTGCACCGATGGATGCAAGGAAGGAGTAGGGGCAGTGTTGTCGCAAGATGGAAAAGTCATTGCATATGAGTCAAGGAAACTAAAATATCATGAACAATGCTATTCCTCTTATGATCTGGAGTTGACCACAGTAGTGCACGCACTCAAGGTATGGAGGTACTACTTGTTGGGAAAAAGGTTTGTGTTAAAAATAGATCATAGCAGTTTGAATAGCTATTTTAAACAAGATGATTTGAATGCTTGTCACGCAAGGTGGAATGCATTCTTGAGTGAATTTGATTTCGAAATTCAACACGTTAAAGGTAAGGAAAACTGTGTTTTTGATGCCTTAAGTAGGAAATTACATTATGCGTATGAAATCTACTTTAACCATGTGTAATTTAAGTTCCAGAAGAAGGTAAAGGAGGCAGCGGAAAAAGACCCTGAATATCAATTTTTATGGCAACAAGCATATGAGGCAAGAGATTAGAGACATCAATCAGATTATAAGATTAATAGTTAACAAATTTTGACCTTTAGAGAAAATATATACATCCCAAATAAAATGAGCTTAAAAGGGTTCATCTTGGATGAGTATCATCGAAGCACTTATTCTGGATACCTTGGTTACTAGAAAATGCTAACAACAATTAGGAAAGCTTGTTTTCAGCCTGGTATGCATAAAAATATTGCGGAATACATGACTAAATTTCTGGAATGTCAACAGGTCAAGGTGGAACATCAACATACAACAGGTTTGTTGCAGCCTATACCTGTACCAGAATGGAAATGGGAGGTTATATCGTTGGATCTTATTGTTGGCTTACCAATATCGAAGAAACATATTGACTCTATAATGGTGGTCATTGATTGGCTGAGAAAAGCAGCTCACTTTATTCTAGTACAGTCCAATTACAAAACTATGCATATTGCAGACATTTTCATGAAGAAGTGTTCAGATTGCATGGCATTCCGAAAAAATTCATCTCAGATCGAGATGTAAATTTTACTTTGGCCTTTTGGAAGGCACTGTTTACTGGTCTGGGCACACAAATCCAATTTAGCACAACATATCATCCACAGACGGATGGAAAAAATGAGTGGGTAAATCAAATCTTAGAATACATGCTATGCATGTACGTGATGCAACAACCCACGAGGTGATAATATAATTTACATCTAGTGGAATTCACCTACAATAATTGATATCAGGAATCTCTTAAGTTGAACCCCTTTGATGCCTTATATGAGAGGCAATGTCGAATGCCCATTAATTGGAGCAGTCTAGAAACCAAACTAATGCTTTGTCCGAAAATGTTGGCTGAAATGGAACAAGAAGTAAAGAAGATCCGACAAAACCTAAAAGATGCACAGGATAGGAAGAAGGTATATGCAGATCGAAAGAGGTAATATCGAGATTTTGAAGTGGGTGATCATGTGTATGTGAGAATTAGACCCAAGAAAAGCACCTTAAGGTGGACTACATGTGCCAAGTTGGCTCTCGGATTTTATAGACCTTTCCAAATTTTGGAAAGAGTGGGACCAGTAGCCTATCAATTAGCCTTACCAAGTCACATACGGGTGCACAATGTGTTTCATGTATCAATATTGAAACGATATGTGCATGATCCAAAGCATGTAATACATTGGAAAATCATGCAGGTCGACCCTGACAGCGAATTTATGGTATAACCTTAGCGTATTCTCTAGCAGAGAGAAATAATGCACCGAAGGTGAGCCATCACCCAAGTTAAAGTGCAATGGAAGCACTTTGGCCCGAAGGAGGCTACTTGGGAAAACGAAGAATTTGTACGAGAGGCTTACCCATAACTATTTTCTGACATGGGATAGAACACTAAGGAAGGTGTTTACCTCCAATGGGGGAAGATGTAACACTCGGATTAATTTCCTAAACTATTTTTAAGAATTATGCATTTATTTTTTTAGGTAAATTGGGATTAAAAAGTAAGTTAATCCATTAATGAACATGATTTATTTTATTTTTGAATAAAAATTTTATTTATGGTGTGTTTTCCATAAAATTTATGGTAAATATTTCCAATATTTGAGAGTAGTTGGACAAAAGCAGTTAAATATAGTTACCTTTTCCTCTCAGGATAAAAAGGAAATCCCAGTGAGGAAAAGGGGTTCTGTGAAAGGAGAAGGAAGCTAGAGGGCTTGAAGGTGTGAGTATTCTAGAGCTTTTTGGAGCCAATGGAACTCTGCAACCTAACACTGGAGAGAGGACTAGAAAGAAGTCTTGAGGTCTACTCCAATAACACTGCTAATTAAATCCTACTCTGGTGAGGAGCACGGGGGGAGATGAGGACGTAATTGCCTCTCTCAAGGTTGGGAGGGTACCATCAGCTTGCTGAAGTGAGATAAGTAACTTAACTCGGTGTTAAGAAGAATATAAAATACTTGATATGGGTTTCTATTTAATAAATGTGATTCTCTGCATTTGCGGAATAAATAATAGTAGTAAGTAACTGTATATTTTCCTTTCACAAAGTAGCCAAGAGGATTGGATATGGTAGAGGAAGATTTCTTTAATTAATTACTGTACGATATTGTACCTTTTTAAATAGAATTCCTTGAGTGGATTATTTCATGAAAAAGGGACAATTGTGTGTAGAGAAATTATAGAAAATTAATCAAATCTATATGAAAGAAAGAAGATTTTAGATTGAGGAAATCTGTAGGAAAACATTTTTTTAACTAAGAAAAAATTAGAACTGAAAATTGGAAGGATAGTTATTCCATCTGGGTAGGGAACCCCAGATTTAATAGTCTTTCCTCTTAGCGATAGTTAAGCCTATACTCGGACTATGGGTTAAAGAGTGATAACCCAATCTAAATGATGGTCCAGAAATATGTAAATCCCAATAATAAAAGAAATATTACAAATATTAAAAGAGGAACAAATGGTGGAAACAATTGCTACTATACTGTGTATAATAGAAGGCATGTATAATCAATAAGAAAACAAGACTGTGATTCTATAGTATTTAGATAACTGTATATGTTGTAAAAATCAGACTAATTTAAGGGTAAACATATAGAACACAGAAATAAATAATTGTGTTTGCATTACTATTTAAAATGCATGCGAATAAAACTACTACTATGATAAGGAAACACATTTATGTATAACCCAGATCATCACAGAGAAATTAACCACATATGGAAACCGAAAAGGAACATTCTGAATGGAAGAGTGAAATGGCCATAAGACGTAAGTGAATGTAATGAAATAAATATGAGAAAATCCTCTAGACAGATACCCAAATATTAGTACATAATTCAATATAAAAACTTTAGTCCTTTGTTGTTAAAAAAAAAGGCATGTCCAGCCTGGAGATAAACAGAAGAAGGGACCAAAACAAAAATGTAACTTAACTCAACATAGTAACAACATCGAGAATCACCAGTCTCGTATATACACACAAATCCAAAGGATAAATTAACTCTAATTACACAAAAAATTACATACAAGTAATGAGACAACTGAACATTAAGCCAACCAGAGGCTGGAGAAATTATTACTCATCGTGGCAGAGCCCTAATATCTTCTGGACATCATCTAAAACAAAAATTTTATAACTTAAACCCTCGCACTTAGACTAGGGTTTTAACTAGAACTGGAGAGTTCTTAGATGTTGGAAAACCCTCAGAATAAACCAGAAGTGCCTGGAAGAGGGAAAGTCAAATGTCAATAGTCGTGAAGGAAAGTTGAACTGTGCTTAAACCATAATGATGACTTACAGGGTTGGTTCACCCGCAAGACAAAACTTGAGATTAAAACCTAGTGTTTCCGGAATCTGAGAATTACACAAATATAAAACTGTAGAAAAACAAAACTATGCCGAGAAAAAAAAATTACCTTATGCCTGGAGCTAGAGTCGATGTTGTATACCTGCGCCTAAAGGAATAACCATACTCTGCGTGAGGTGGGAATCCATAGCAAGAAGATTCTGAATGAAAATGATAAACAGACAAAAAACATGTTCTTTCTGTTAAATACTTGTCTTAACCATGCTAGAGGAGAATAACCGAATCCCCTTGACGAAATGATGTAAACTCCCATGGTGAGTTGTCAACATTGAACCCAAAACTTGACAAGCTTTTGTCAAGCACATGGAGGTGTTAAATAAGTAATCACCATTCCTCAGCTACATAATGAGATAAACCCTAAGACTGTGAATGAAAAGAAAATATGTGGAATTAGCCATCGAAGTATGCAAAAGAATGATGATCGAGTTAATGAGTTTAGCCTCACCCATGCCAACCGAATTGAAGGATAGAAGAAGATCAAAGAACGCATAGAGTTGTAGAGTCGGTGTTTCTCTCACGACGTTTCCACAAATGAAAAACGGTTAGGGTTTGAGGGGTAGGTCATTACCCTAAACCTTTAAGATCAACTCTTAGCCGTAGATGGACGGAGGATCCAATGACGCTTAATGGCACAAATGTCAATAGAGATCCCAAGGAACAGAAAAAAATCAAATGCAATGTAACGTGGAGTAATAACCATGTACCATTCAATGTATGATGATCCATTCTTACATATATAGTATTAATCACTCTTGGAATACGAGCAAAGCAATAATATCACCATAACCATAATATGATTGCCACTCATGAGTGGTATCAATATTACATTTAACTGTAAGTTGAATTGTGTACAGGAATGATGAAATCAAATTGACTAATCAAGATATTATGGGTATGATATTTTTATGAGGCAAATCATATTTTAATTATAAAGAAAAATTAAAACATTAATGTATTTCCATTATGGTTTAAATTAGTATACATGGAAATAATACATTTTTTTCTTACCAAGGCTTGAAAGATGTTAGATTCTCACTTTTCCCACTTCTTTTATCTTTCCAAATTATTATCTATATATTAATAAAACCAAAAAAAAATTAAAAATAAATAAAACTAATAATAAAATATGAAAAATAAAAAATTTGTTGATTTATTTCAAAATTTTCAAGCATTTCCACTATCAATTTAACAAAAAGCAATTATTCTAACATATTCATTAGACTCTTAGCTTTCCAAAATATTTGCACTCAATTTGGCATTTTGAAACTCAAAATATGGCCATCGGAAGAGAGTGCTCAGTAATTGTTGATTTAATTGGTGGGTTAATCTTGATTGTTAATCTACAAATTTAATTCATTATACCACATGCATTATGGGAAGGAATTGTATGGTATTTATATTTCTATTTCCCCGATCATAAATGAAGTTATTCATTATACATTTATTATACCACATGCATTGTGGGAAGAAATTTTATGGTACATATATAGCTATTTCTCCCTATTATAAATTTTATAGGAAGTTATGGAAGATATATGGTGTGGAGCGAAGTTATGGAAGATATATGGTGTGGAGCTCATCCTTGACTGTTTTTTATATCTATAAATCCAGGTGAAACAAAGGTGCATATCCATGTCAATGTTTCTAAAATTTTGGATAAATATAAATATCTAGAAATACAAGTGAAACCAAGGATGTGCATATCCATGTTCCTAAAAATTCAGGTAAAATCCATGTCAACGTTCCTAAAAATTTGGGTAAATACAGATATCTAGAGATCTAGGGAATGTGCATATCCATGTCTATGTTCTTAAAAATGTGTGTAAATATAGATATCTAGAAATCCAGGTCAAACTAGACATGTGCATATCCATGTTCCTAAAAAAATCGTTCTTAAAAAATTGGGTAAATATAGATATCTTGAAATCCAGGTCAAACCAAGCATGTGCATATCCATGTTCCTAAAAATTCAGGTAAATCCAAATATATAGAAATCCTAGTAAACCCAATGTTAGCCACTTTGAAACTAGAATCCATGTTTCTAACAATCTTTGGATCTCTAGATATTAAATTTGAACCATAATAATGTTATAAAAATCAAGTAAAATTAGTATTAAAATCTAAAATTAAAATTAAAAGTCAAACCAAATAAACAAATATTAAATCTATATTAAAATAAATTTAAAACAAAAAATATTAAAATAAAGACAAAATTAAATTAAACTAACTAAAATATAAAATGGTAAGAATAAAAATAAATTAGTAGTTTTTAATACTAAAATTAAAGTAATAAAATTTAAAGAAACTACAAAGAATAAGTAAAAGTTGTACAAATTAACTAAGTAAAACTAAAAAAATAAAAATTATAATAAAACTAAACTATAACTAAAAAAAATAAAAAAAAAGTAAAATAAATAAAATTAAAAGAAAATCCCCAACCTCTTTCGATAAGCTTGTGGTTTGTGGATTATTTTGTACATTTTTGTGTGTATTATTTTTAATGGGTTAATTGTTTATACTTTCGTGAATTATTTCAGACATCTTTGTAATATTGTAGAATTGTCATTTGTATGATCTCATGGTAAAAGTATGTGAAAATTTAGCATTCATAAACTCATTGAGAAATAACACATGGTTTCAATTACTATGAAGCTTCCTCTTCTTGCATGGATTTATCCTTAACAATAAAGAACCATAAATCATTAAAGAAAGCATCGCATAAAAGAAGAATACATGTTCAATGGAGAAAATAAAGAATACATGTCCAATGGAGCAAATAACACTTGCACGATGGTATAGGTGATGAGGATTCCAAATATGACCATAAATTTATATGACGATAAGCCTATAATTTATTTTTTGTCATTATATTTTGGTCATTTAGTGAAAATAATTATACTTATTAAAAGTGCAAGAGTTATTTTTACCAAAAGTGTGATCCTTGTAAGAAAATAATATTTTACTCAAATTGAAAACCACTGAATTGTCCTCAATTCTTCAAGTATATTTTCTTAAAATAAATAAGCCTTAATCACTTTGTTTCATCTTTTGTAAAAGTACATATTGATAAAAGTTTAATGGTTGTATATTTAATGTGTTTGCTCAAATTTGAATTTATCTTCTCACCTTCATAGTTTTTATACATTGTTTTAAGACATAAATTGAATTTTTTATTAACGGGTTTGAATTAAATTATTTAAATTTTTCAAGATGCTCACGTAACTCATTAATTTATTGAAAACAAACCTTGATGAAACGAACAATCATGATAAGCCAATTTCAAGAAAATCAAGGCATGAAATTAATTTACATAAGTTCATATGAGCATGCACACGAATGAATAATGATCAAAGAGTAGAAAGACTCAAATGGTATAATAAATACTTATGGAATGAAACGAGTTCATGTGAGTCATAATCATTAAGCTAGATGCATGAGTAGGATTTTGCTAATGGTTTTTGTTCTAATAGTATAATATCACTAAAATCCCCATATCACGAAAGATAAGCCAAAGGAATAAATAATCAGAAGTATATAAAACAAAAAATATAAGAAAAGAAACCATTAAATCATCCCCAATATTCAATAAAGAAAAAAAAAAGACAACGATTTCAAAAATTTAATAGGGACTGTTACATTTTTTTTCTAAAAATAAAATGGGGTTGTTGAGGCTAAACAAAGTGGAATGTGTGGCTCTTCTAAACGATGTTGATATAATAAATACTATCCATATGTTTGAAAGGAAACTTTAAAGCATTGATCAACCCCGCAATAATGAGGAATGGAACCTCATAAATTTGAATTTGTGCTAAAAATAATCCCCAAGATCTAGGGCACAACATCAACAAACTCCTTGGCTTAGTCTCCAAGGTGTAGCAACCCTCTCAAAAGTGTTAAAATAACTAGTTTGAATGAATATGAAGTAAAACCAACATGACAATGTCATCTACCCACATTTTCAATCACCATAATACTCAACAAACTCCATAGAGAGGGGATGGCCCCATATGAGTTATAAAATATAATGAAAAGTGAAATACCTCAACATATGCTACAATAAGAGGGGTTTCTACGTTAAATGTGAGCCTCCATGTCATTAAATATTGATCCAAGAGTTAATAACACACATATATGAAACAATGCTCCAATGGTTGGCCTCCAATCAAGTCAAAGAAACCCCAACTAGGTGTGAGAGGAATACAATCTCCTATAAGAGTGTGCAAAAGGGGAGTGATCCACTAATATCACAAGAAATGATGTTAATATAATAAAATAATGCTAAGTAGACCGAAATATGCAAGGAATTCCCTAACAAGTTTCATGTATCATCAAAACGTCTTCATGACTAGCTAATGTCATGGTTAAATCAATAAATAATAATGAAACAAGATGAAACATTCTCTACTAATGGTTAGAAAATCCACGATGATATATAAATTGTGATGAAATTTGATCTATAATATAATGAAATATCTCCATTAAAAACCATTTAAAGAACCTCAATTGATTTGATCAAGTGGTAGAAAGAATAAAGTGTGCAAGCAACAACTCTCCCATATACACCTTACAACCATCAATGGTGATGATCAATAATGACATAAGGGAAGTGTTGAGGAAATTATGTTCATCCATAATAATTCCCATGTGATTATCAAGTGCTCCATCATAACCACCCTATAATTTTTTTCACGTGTGATAATAAACACAAGTGCATTTTAGTTGTGATGAAAATACAATAGTTTGTGATAAAAATCAAAGTTCTCATGATGAAACTCACGAGTGGAATACCTCATACAATATGACGGGTAACACTTAACTCCATCATGTAACACTTAACTCCATCATGGAGACATGTGCTACAACTAAAAAGTGAACAAGAACTTTATAACTTGTTGTACCTTCTACAAGTTGACATGAAAGAGATGAGATCACATGGTTGTAGGTGTATCAGATCCTCTTCCTAAAATATTGTAGAGGAAATAAAACCAATACTAAAAATAAAAATAACACCTAATACATTAAAATCCACTCTCAACAAGACATGAGAAAAATATAAGGGAACATAAAGTAAATCCAAATCTACAATCCTAAATGTCTCATTCTTCTATTTTGCTGCTCATGAGAGCTTATTTACTCTACAATATCTATGGAACTAGATTCCATTAGAGAAATATATTTTGAGATATTACCCTCACTTAGGTATAAATAATTGGAATCGATAAGTATTGTAAGGGCCAAGTCACAACTTGTTGAATTTTTCTATGCTTTCATGGCTTCTTGCGTATTTGATCCCGTATGGGCATAATGTCACCTTTCTATAGCATCCCACAATGAGGTCTTATGTTGAACTTCTCTTTGAAATTATCTTGTTTTTCTGCTACATGATCAATGACACACATATAGGTCTCATTTATCTCTACTAATTGGTCAACACTTTCCTAAATTGCTTCTTGATTAGAAGTGAAATGTTGTAGCAGATAATACAATGGAATTTTGAGATAAATAGGCAAGGTGACAACCATTTTGTTCACTTAATCACATGGGATATTACGTATTGTTTCTTTCTTTGAAATCTAATTAGCCTACAAGCCATATTTTAGCTTGTCATCCCAACTTTTCTTGTTATCACCCACAAATTACATAATAATTTCCATCAACTTCTTGTTACTAGATTATATTAATCCATTTCCTTGTGGGTAATGATTTGAAGAATGAGTAAAAACAAAATGTTTGTGATTCCCTAGAATTTAAATCCTTTGAATTATCTTTCAATAATTTTTCTAAAATTCCTAATATTGTCATTAACTTGTCTTCCAATAATTCTATCATGACCTTGTCAATCACCCTCTTATGGGGCTTTTCTTCAATCCACCTTCTAAATTAATCATGGTAATTACTATCCATTTAAATCCATACTTTATTTTCTTTCCAACTCTATAAAATCAGTACCCCACTATTGCAGTGGCGCCTCCACTACCATGGGCTTCAATGGGGATATCACCAACTTCTACTTGTTGGAAAAAATTTGGCACAATTACCATGTCCTCATGTGATGATGCACATTATAAATTACTCGATAAATAATATCCCTCTCTTAAGATATTATGAGTAGTTTTCTTGCTACATAATGTCCAACACAAAACCCATTGTGCCATCTTCAATGAATTTATTTTCCTCAATATCATCAACTTAGAATCAATCCATTTAGTTTTATCCATCCTAGTCATTCCTAAAAAAAATAAAAATTAGTAGTATTCAATTTTAGAGCTCTCTTTCTATTATCGGCCAAATGATTAGTATATGATTTGTTTTCAAATAAAACATAATATCCTTGTACCACTCATGATTTTTAATGTCATAAATAATTTCCAACATGTTTACCGTTCCTTCCTCATTTTCCATATCCAAAGCCCTTTGATTTGACTCTATTAACATATTTGTCAAACCCAAACCATTCACTAGAATAAAATATTTTATTTCTAAATCATACTCTTGGATTTTTTATGTCCATCTACTTCTCTTTCCTAGACAATCCTATTGTGACAGTACAACTTTAAAATCTACATGTAAAACATAGGCTATTACTATAGAATATTGAACATAACTCCCAAAATGCTTCAAAGCCTAAACCTAAGAAAAATATTTCCTTTTCATAATACTATAATTCAAATTTTCTTCTCTTAAGCTCTTGTAAATGAAATCTATAGGGCTTTCAAATTTCTTCTCATTCTTTTGTAATAGAACTCCAATAATCATGTATTTTGAAGTGAAAGATAAAAGTTGGAATTATTTGAGTCATCCAGACTTACTAGTATATGAGATGACAAAATTATGTCTTTGATATGATGAAAATCCCTCTTTATTTCATTATTACATAAAATACACTCCTTTAACATGTATGTAATAAGTTTGATTATCTATACAAAATTCGGGATGAACCTTTAGATGAAGTTGATCATTCCAAAGAATTATTGCATCACTTTCCTACTAGTAGGCAAGGGAATATGACTAACCTAAATCCCTAGGTATCATTAAGGAGATGGGGTCTTGAATTTTTTTTTTAATTTATTTAAAACTTACTCAAAGTCTACTTATGAGCTTACAAGCACACTTTTATCATAGAGAGATTTCCAATGTTTTTCAAAATTTTGGTTCACGGGACAAACTTATGACCCTCTCAAAGTTTATGGTTTATTCTCTGCATGATTAATTAATGTTTTTACAACATCCACATATCAATGATGTGGCACTAACCCTCATGGTACACATGGAATACCACATCATACATCCAAGGGTTAAATATTTAATGTAATTCAAATGGGGAAAATACTTCCAATTAGATTGTCACATGACATATAATGTTTATGATGCAATATGTCACATCCAAAAATTATTTAGATAGTGACATATCATTCTCAAAAAAATTTATCCACACAATAATCCATGCGATGCTACCCCTATAATTTCATGGTATGATGAAATTTAAAACCCATGAAAAAGGTTTCAACTATACATCATTTTGCATTCTAAAATTTTACATTTTGATAATGGAGCAAGCCATCATAACATGCACAAGTATATCCAAGTGGTATCATTGTGTGGTTTTGCAACAAGTTCTTAGTTCATGCTAGTTCACCACATGTCATCACTTTCCTCAATCCATATATTGTTATGACATTAGGAAAATTTTTAGGATGTGATGTATTTCCTCCCAAATACTTTTGGGATGAAATACATCACATCCCTTAAACTGTTAGTGTGTGACAACTTCAACATATTGCTTGTGCCATGTGTTGATATTTTTTAGAGTCGACATTTTTTATCCCCCAACACCATCCCACCCAATTTTTTGTAGATATTAACATTTATAAGCCCTGACATTTCATTGGGTTAACATTTATGAACATTTCACCAAGTAAATATTTCCAAGTCTTGACATTTTTTTTGTTAACATTTCCAACTCCCAACGGTACACAAATTTAACATTTTCAAGGTATAATGTTTTTCAAAGTTAACATTTCCAAGCCATGATGCTTCGCCAATTAAGCATTTGATTTTTTGGTAAGAATATTTTTCCTTGGAAACATGTAAGAGAAAATCTATTTCTTCAATGACATGCATTGTTTCGTTAGGAATATTTTTATTCCATGAAATGGGAAGACTTCATTAGTTTTTTAAGTCTTTTAAACTCAATCAAGAAACCACCATATTTTTCTAAGTCTTTCCAAGGGATAACCAAGGCTTCACAACCTATTATAAGCATTCATTGAATCATTGAAGCATCGGAGAAAAATGGATTTATAGTTGTGAAGACTCTAGTTTTTAAGATATAGGGTAAGGTGACCAAAATCTTTCCCTTAAAGTTTCGAATGGATTTCTATGTATCCAATATTCAGGATTCAACCAATTTGGATTTTCTTTTCAACATAGAACTAAGTTATAATGGACCCCATTTTCCCAAGAATACTTACCTTCGACAAACCCAAAAAAATTTACTCAACATAAATTTTAAATGCTAGACCAAAATACATTCTCAAGTATCATCCCCCCTACATGCTTAAAAATTAATGCTAAATAATTCACAAAATGGTAAGATGAAGTTTGTTAGTGTATGTTCTAGTTATCCCTCACAATAAGTTTCCCTTACTATAAGGTATAAGTAAGGTATTTCTCATATATGCCATAACTTTAAGTCATATATTCAAAATTTTATCAACAAAACATATAACTAGTCTTAAAAATACATATGCAAGGTTAATTTACAAGCCATACTATTTTTGTTTAACTGTGAACCATTATATATATATATATATATATATATATATATATATATATATATATATATATATATATATATATATATATATATATATATATATATATATATATATATATATATATATATATATATATATATATATATATATATATATATATATATATATATAAAATATCAACTAGGAAAGTATCTAGTCTTCAAGTTGATTTCCAATTTTCAACATGGTAATATGCCATCCAACGAAGACACATAGACATACACACACACATGTGCATGCATATGAAGTTCATATATCACTCACTTTTCGTTCAAGAAATTCTTAGCCAACAATAATTGTCATCCACCAAAGAATTTTGTAAGAAGGAAGATCATTACTCAAGGTAAGACCCTTATATAAGCAATCATGGATTCACATGTATTCCCCAACCAAACCCTTTATATCCATCATTCCAATATTATAGGTAGTTTCCATACAAAGCATAATATCACATCGCTGATTTCATATTTTCTTTATGCAATCAAATTCAAGGGAAAAAATTGCTAGGAAACTCCAAGCAGTCCCAATGGGCCTTCTTATAAATTCAATGCATTGAGTCAAGAGAGTAGAAAAGCCATTAAAGTTGTACAATAATTTCTTCAATTTGACTAGGAGGTATCATATTAATTTGGGATAGGACTCTCCTACTCATAAGTAGCAAACCTCAAATTTACAGGGATGATTGTATACCCACAAGTGATTACATTTTAAATCATTATAGATGTTTAGTGAAAATTTATATACTAAATCAATCTATCACAAAACTACAACCATAAATGTTGCCCTTCAATAGAGCTACTAAGTTAGGAGGTGGAGATTGAAAAACTCAATGGTGGTGAGGGAAGCATACACACTAGTCCCTAATGGTATGACTACATAAATTCCAACTCAATATGGATGAAGTCCAAGAATTTCTAGCTAGTGAAACTAAGGCCAACTAGTACTAAAATTAGTTGGTTTCAACATTCTAAGACAAAAATAAACTCTACAACAGTGTATTCCATAGAACCACATGTAATTATAATCATACATAGGATCATATCCATTTTAGGAGACATAAATTCAACATAGTGATTCACATAGATGAAATCAAAATTTGTTTTATCTCTCTAATTCAAATTAGCATACATTTACATAAAATCATATTAAAATATTACTCATCCATTAGATTTTACACAACATAACCATTTGGTAATTTAACTAGAGAGGTAGTAATATATATATATATATATATATATATATATATATATATATATATATATATATATATATATATATATATATATATATATATATATATATATAATGAAACAAATGAGACACTTGTTTCAAATTCAATCTACCAATTGACTAGGTATGATCTTTTTTCCACCCAACCTTAGGATTAGCTGCACTTATTCCTTTCTATGGTTGGTCAAACCTTATTCAGGCCATAATATCATAATGGGAAATTCTTCAAACACTCATGAAACTAGTTAAGTGAAGGAAAATATTCCTCACAAAAATAATATAGATAGATAACTCTTCTTTCCTACTAAACCTAAGGTCTCCATAATTTCTATATGCCCTCAATTTTATTGCATAGCATGTGATGGAATCCTTTCACTTCTCCAGATTATCTTAGTGATTTTCTTGCCTCATTCCTCTCAAGCTCACCCAAAACGCATAAAATCATGAGCTCCTCAACTCATTAAGGATCTCAATGGCTTCCCATTCAAATTCAAGGAAATTAATCAATTATAACATACTCAAATTACTTAACAAATAATTCCCCTCATGTGTGGGTGTCTCTACATGTAAAATTTCATATGTTATCCAATTGTGTTCCTTTTTTCTCCCCTTGAGTGCAAAACACCCCCCCCCCCCACCCCATGATTATCCTCATTTTCCCATGCAACTTGTGGGTTAACCTAGAAAATCAAGGTGGGTGCTCTTTCCCACACCTCCCATTGATTTATGTGGGAACCCCTCAAAAAACAACTATCATTCATGATTATGGAAGATAGGTTCTTCAACTACAAGGCTTCTCTCAATCAATGAGCTTTGAGGAAGAGGGAAAAACAAGAGTATTATTTCAAATTCAAATTTCCCAACATGGATTTAGTAAGTTTTTTGGAAACTATAGGCAAGGTAATTGCCATAACCCCCTAAATAATTCCCACTCGTGGTATCATTTCTCATATTCCCAATTAACTATGTCAAAAATTTGCATAACAAGAAAATATAATGCATACATAATGTTTCTGATTTATCTAGTTTAACTAGTCACAACCATTGACATATAAATTCCCATACGACCAACATCAAAATAATTAATTATCATATACTAGGGATAAAAATGGGGATGCTACAATCCCCACCCCTTTAAATGATATTATCCTCAGTATCTTACTATTTTCACCATTACCTTTCAAATACAAACAAAAAATGGCATGCCACTCTCATAAAATCCTATAATTCCCAGGTATCCTTATTTGTTCCAAAGTGCTTCCATTACACCTTCACCTATGGAATGGTTCGGTTCTAGAGAAATGCTTCCTTCTCATCTAATATTCATATAGGATCTAGGCGTAATAATTTTATAATATATCCTCTTATATCACCATCCAATCAATAATATTATTTTAATCAAGTACATAGCTTTTAAGAAAACAAACATGGAAAATATTATGAAATTTAACATTTGGAGGTGGTGCAAGCATGTCAGCCACTTGTCCCACTCTTTCAAAAAATTATATAGATCCATATTATTAGGATTCCAATTTATCACAATCCCACACAATCAAAGAACTCTTTTTGGGTTTAAATTTAGGATATATATGATCTCCCACTTTGAGTTCTCTGGGTAACTTGTGTTTGTCTATGTAACTCTTTTGTATGTCTTAAGATGCTTTAGGTTATGATTGATCTTAATGACCTCATGTTCCATTTTTCTTAGAATATGTATTACAAAAATTATTATGTCTACCATATTATCCTAACTAATGAGGATATTTCTCTTTTTATCATAAAGTGTCTCAAGAGGACTCATCTTCAGTGACTCTTGGTATCATTGTTGTAGGAAATTTCCACTAAAAGTAGGTAGTCCTCCCATTTTTTGGGTTGGTTCATGAAATATATATGAAGCATGTATTATCCTCTTTTTCTTCCCATATTCCTAGGGGTGATAAGCAATACAGAAATGCAACTATGTTCCAAATCTTGCAAACAACACTTTTCAAAATTTTGATGCATATTTGGGATATTCATCAAACATAATTACCATGGGAACACCGTGAAATTTGAAAATTTATTTCATGAAGCTATTTACAATATCAATTTCCTTGTGGGTGGAATTTACAAGAATGAAATGAGAAGCTTTTCTCAACTTATCCACCACCACCCTTATCACATCATGTGACCATTATATCCTTGGCAGTCCTACTATGAAATCCATTGATATGGTTTCTAACTTCCATTATGGAATTGGTAATGGATGAAATAAAATTATCAAGTTACTATGCTCATCCTTGACTTGTTGACACTCAAGGAAATTGGTATTATGAACCAGATGTCTTGAAAATGATAAAATATCAATGAATAACACATTGTATTTTTGAACCTCTAATATCATAAAAGATTTGTCATCATGTAGGATTTTAAGAAAAATCACAATATATAATTATTATAAGATACTACACTAGTAATTTGGAAGAAAAAAGAGAGAAGAGAGAATTAAATAACGCTTAAATAGACTAAGTGGATGAATGACCAATTCAAATTCACTTATATATTTTTTTCTAGAGAATTTAGGATTTGGGCAAGGATCATACTCACATAACACAAGGTTGATTTCAATCACTACCACTATATCCCATAGGTGGCTCTTCTCACCTCCAGTAGGATGCCACAGGTCATATAGCCTACAGTATTTGAATATGGGACCTTGTACTCACATTTACTTTACATTTTCATGGTATTTCCAAGAGCTCCCCCAGAGGGGGCTCAAATTCACTTATATTACTTTTCCTTCCTTGAGTACAATAAAATAACACTCTCCTATAAATGACTTATGCACATTAAGTGCGGTTCCTTGTGCATGCACAACTAATAGAAAAGAAACTCTTCATTATTTATGGATAATTATGCCAAAATGTAGTCGTAGGGTATAAAATAGCATTATAGTAAATAATTATTTTGAGTAAGGATAGGATGAGATAAAAATAAGTGAAAACTAAATTATAACTCACACACATCATTCCTAACTCAGAATGTACAAACAAACCCCAAAATTAGGACTAAACTCAAGAGATAAGTTTTCCTAGAATAAATGAATAAATGGATAAGGTTTTGGATAATATTTGTCCCTATAAATAGTAATGAAGTGCACAATTGTGGATAATATGGATAGGGATAGGGAAGTGCACATTATTGGATACTAAATATCCATGTCACTACCTTTAAATTTCTCGTCATTTCCACATGTCATCTTACATGGAAATCCCTACTAAACAAAGAGATACTATAAAAATAAACTGCTAAAAATAATGAGACAAACTCATAAAGATAGGATATATTTTAGGGTAGGTAATATGCATGTACATCAACAACCCCTCCCCCCATTAACTACTAAACTAGTATGTTCTCAATAAATGTTACAACAATTTTTAACCATGTTAAGTAATTAAGTAGAAAATAACTATATGAGTTTTGATAGTTTGCAACATGTTACGTACTCATGTACAAAAAATGTATGGATAACAAAATATAAAAACAATGAAGTAAAGAATAAAAACCTATTGGGAAGAAATCCCATCTTTAAAATGCATACTATGTCATTTATGCAATTAATATGAAGAAGGATGGTGTTGATAATCAACAACCCTATCATGGATCTATCCTCAAATCTGTCACTATCCCATCATGTGAGAAACCCTTGGCTACTATTTAATATTTTTTATTTCTTAAAATAGTATTATGTTCTCATGGAGTACCAAAAAAAATAATCTAGTTCTATGTATCTTGGTAGTATCACCCTACAGCTTAGTAGTTTCTTGTAAAGTATGTTGTGTTATTTTTGGATTAAAATATTTATTTGCGATAGGATTCTCATAAAATTTTAAATTAAATTATGAAATATTATTAGAAATTTGATCCAAATAATTTGTAAAAGCATCTTGAATATCTAACTCAAGGAGAGGCGAAAATGATGCAATTGGTTCCTCATGGAGTTCATGCAAAAGACCTTTCTCAAACTTATCATCTATTTTTTCTCTATTTCATTCATGTTAATGGGTTATAAGAGAATCATGATATGATTTAGGAATTAAATTAGAGAAGGAATACAACCTAGAGTAGAGATCCACCTCCCTAACTACAACTCTAAAACTTCTTCTATCTCTGAAATTTATCATTCAATATGGTGTGAACTCAACTCACTTGCCCATAATGAGTGTGTAATTTTGTAGATATAGAGGATATTCATGAGCGATTAAAAACATGTAACACATTATGAAATATTCCATAATCAGGGTCCAAACTCGCTTCTCTGCAAACTATCATAGGTGTTTTGTCTTCCAACACCATAGGAGATCTAGTGCAAGGTGCCAAGGAAGAAAAATAACGCTTTGGTGTAGACATATAATTATAAGCACCCGATTCTAAGTTTCATGTATCAGATGATGAATAAATATCAATAAAAACATGACCCTTACATTGATCCTCTAGTCGTTCATCTTCACTTTCCTTCTTGGAATTATATGGAAACCAATTTGCAAGGTTGTATTGTTGGAAATATGATGCAGGATGTTGTCCTTGATGGCAACCCACTGAATAAAGATAAAGACATGCGACTGTTGACATATGTTGTCCTTGATGGAAATCCACCTGATGAAGTTATTCTTGACTTGATGGACTTGGTAAATGATGTAAATCTGATGTGATATGATGTTTGTTGACAATATGATGCTGAGTGTTGTCCTTGAAAGGCAATCCACTTGATGAAGATGATGACAACTTACTTGATGAAGTTGTGCTTGATAGCATATGTCCTTGATAAAGGAAATCTGATGTATCTATAGTGTGAACAAAAGGAAATGAAGAAAGGAATTCAGGAAAGTAGCATATTGATGAAAAAGAGTATGTCTCTTGGTATACGCGGATTGGCCTAGGGGAAATCGCGTATGCACGCGGAAAAGAACGTGCCAAGTCGCGTATGGGCTAAAGCGCTCAAAAAGTGCAAATCTAGGGGCCCGTGGTATTGAAGGCTCATGGTATTGGTTTGGCTCATGGTATTGAAGAAGCCGTCCGTGGTATTGAAGGCTCATGGTATTGGTGCCCGTGGTATTGAAAAAGGGGCTCATGGTATTGACAAAGGATAAACATATATAAGGAGAAGAAATTCATTGTGCAAATCATGAGTGTGGGAGCAAGATGTCTGAACTTGAATGAATACTTCTTTATGAAGTATATATGTATGGAAAGGGTAAAGGTTTGTTGATAGATCTGAATCTATGATGCACTTATGAAGAAATGATGAAGCGGGACTTCTAGATCCAGGAAATGTACTTGTATTTGCTAGATACATTTTTATGAAGGCCTAGATGCGCAGTGAGCGAACATCTGGCGAACATACGATGCAGTAAAGGGTTGAATCTGAAATTTGAATGTACGTACGATGAAGTATCTTTGCTCGCAATGATTGAAGATCATCATTTACGTTGATGAGGAGGAAAACGCGTATATACGTAGCCCGGCGAGAAAAGCGCGTATGCGTAATGAAATATACACTGAGGTATACGCTGGTTTGTGTGGACTAAAGCGCGTATATACGCGACATCAGTAAAGGGAAAGCGCGTATGCAAACTAGGGTTTGCTGAAGCAAGGGGTATGAAATATCTGATCTGTTCTGCTGTGTTTCTGCTATCTGATCTGTGTTGATATGTATCTGTTGGTGACGTATGTTTGTGCTTAAAAGTATGGAAAGGGTCCAGTATGAAAATATGATGAAATGTGGCCTGCAAGTGTTGTTCTATTGAAGTTGGTGGATCCAGTGTGAAAATTGATGAAACGTGGTCCAAGGTGGTGCTGAAGGTTGTAGCCTTCAGTCAGGGGGTTGTAGCTCCCTTCCAGGTGAGGCTGGTAAACGAGATCGGGGGGTCGTAGCTCCCTTCAGGAGAGGCTGGTAAACGAGTCAGGGGGTTGGAGCTCCCTTCCAGGAGAGATTTGATAGCAATGAGTGGGTACTGCGTCTTGGTCAGAAGTCTACTTGCTTGGCCCACATATGTTATGGACTAGGCATATATTTCTCTATAATAAAATATTGAAGGCTGAGCAACTGCAGCGGTGGTTTTCTCCCGATTTGGGTTTCCACCTAAAAATCCTGGTATTCATGTGTGATGCTTTGTGTGATGGTTTATTCTGTTCTTACTGCACATGTTTACTGTTTATTGAACATCTGATGAATGAATGATGGAATAATATAAGTGAAGATTTAATGACAGATCTAAATCTCTGCGTATACGCTAGTTTCATAAAGGGGATCCGCGTATATACGCTAGTTTACTGAAGGAAAGTAGCGTATGGGTTTTAAGGAATGAAAAAGTAAAAAGATTCGATTATGCAGTAAATACTGATTCACCCCCCCCCTCTCAGTATTTTTCCCAACAATTGGTATCAGAGCATGGTCCTTCTGCAGAAGCTTGATCGCTTGAAGGAGATCCGTAACAATGGGAAAAATGAAGAATGAAGGTCTTGAAGCTACAGTCATCTCTCTAGAAGCATCAAGTAAGAAGAGTGAGGAACCTCTACAACTAAATGAAAATGAAGAACTTGGAGCAAAAATCTGGTCTGTCATAGAACGTCTACAAACAGATCTTGAAGAATCAAACAAGAAGAATGCAGGATTTGGAGATGGAATCATCTCTCTACTAGCAGATCTTGAAGAATCAAATAAGAAGAATGAAGAACTTGAAACAGAAATCATTTCCCTCAAAGTAGGTCTCGAAAAATCAAATAAGAAGAATGCTGGACTTGAAGCTGAAAACATATCTCTGAAAGAAGATCTCAAAGCATCGAAGAAGAAGAATGAAGAGCTGCAACAAACATGTGAAGAAAACGAAAATTGGTTGAAAGAAGAAATTCTGAATCTGAAGGATCAAGTAGAAAATGGAAGAAGGAAAGAAGAAAGCATGACAAAGCAATGTCAAGCCCTGGAGGTTGAGGTAAACATTCTCAAAGGTAAATTAGAAGAAAAGGTTAGACTTTTGAGGTTTCAAGATAGTACTAAGATTCTGGATAATGTTCTTAGTAGTCAAAGGTCTCCTTCTATCAAACTTGGTCTTGGTTTTCATGAAACTGTTAAAGGAGAATCTAGTTCACAAGAGAATGCTAATGATTCAAAGGAAGGTGTCAATACGAAACTTGAAGTGTTGAAAGAAACAAAAGGTCAACCAACAATGAAGAAATCTCAAAGGAAATCATTCAATAATGTTGAATGTTTCAAATGTCATAATTATGGGCATGTTGCAGCAAATTGCAGGAGCAGATCATTTCAGTCACAATCAAACAGATTATATTCAGAAAGGTACTCTAGTTTCTTCAGGGGATATTGTTTCTCATGTAACATGTATGGACATAAAGCAGCTGATTGTAAAAGGAGGAAGATTAGAAATACTCATCATGATTCTTATGTTTATTTCTCTGGCCACATGAGATGTTATGCTTGTAACAAGTATGGACATGTAGAAAAAGAATGCAGGATGAACAAATCTGGGAAAGTGGATAACTTCCAGCACACAGATAGAAAGTTCAAACAAATCTGGAAGAAGAAGGAGGACCGATCAGAAACGTAGGGAATTCAGACCCTACTGCAGTCATCCGCTTCTGAAGCTTACTTCTCTGATTGACTGCAAGAATGATGTGAGATACATTATGAGATTTAGTAATGTATCGTCACAGGGGGAGCAATGCATGATGACTCTCATGGTTGATTTGATTACTTTGGTTATATGAATTTCTGACAGAGCATCTGGTGTAAATAAAAGACAGGTACAGGAGGTACAAGCTCAGGAAGAAGAAGGAAGATGAAAATTCTATGCTTCACTTTCCATACGCAGGTTCGATGAACCAAAGTCGCGTATACACGCGAGTTTAATCAGACACAGTCGCGTATGCATTGAGGATAAGAGAATTCATATGATAACTGAAGATCTGGAGCAGAGGTTCAGGGGGAGCATCAGTCTGACTGCTGATGATTGCACTATTAGCATTTTTCTGGTTATATTCATGATTATGATGACATGATACTTGGTTTCCTATGTTGAAGGTTATGGTTGAGTCCTGTTTGCTTGTTTATGAAGAGTATTCGTTGAAATCTTATAATTCAGAGAGAAGGACAGATCATGCAGAGATTGTTTGCTGTTGAAGGTGTTTCAGATTGCACAAGTTAAGGAAGAGCACTGGTTTAGGGGGAGCAGCAGGTTGAATACTAATGATTGCATTGTTGGCAATATGATTGCTTATTCTCTGGTTTTGTGATACTCATGCTCAAATGAAGATGACTTGGTACATGGCTTATTATGATGAGATTTTGAGCCCTGGTTGCTAATAAGTATCTTTTGTACTCACACATGGATGAGTTGGATGTCGTGTGATTCAGAAATAAGATTAGATCATGCATAGTTTGTTACTATGGTTGAGATCTTTTGCCTACATTTGTTACTTCATGTTAAATCTTAAAGGTCATGGTGATGTAGGATGGTGGTGGACCACATGAATGATTGCTTGACACTTATGGGAAGTTGTTGTTTTGATATGATAAACTTTCTTGGAAAGATTGTATTGATGCTGCAAAGAATCTGAAGGCTTGGTTACTAATGTGCTTATGCTACAACCGTTGGATGACTTTTGAAGAAACTACTTCCCTGTTCCATCTATCTGTAGTCCAAGGAAGCATTCAAATACCTCAGAAAGAAGCTGAACACTGCATTTTTCTCACAGAGGATCAGTTCTGGTTGAATTTAGAAGATGGCTTTGGATACGCGGGTTTACTGAAACACAGTCGCGTATACACGCGAGTTCCTGCACAGAAAACCGCGTATGGTTGGTTGCTAGCAATTTTTGGTTGGTTCAGCTCTCTTCAGTACAGCTGCAATGCTGTTTGGTATCTCTGATACTGTTTGGTATCTCTGGTGGTGTTCCAGTTCTCATAATTCTGTTTCTAATGTTTTGATGAAGATGCCTTGATGATTTGTTGGTGGAAGTTTCAGGATGCACAAACTAAGGGGGAGCCTTAGTCATTTGGAAAGATTGCTCGGTTGCACAGATTCAGGGGGAGCATTAGTTTTGCTGAGTATAATGCATTGCAGGCATTATGGTGGTTCTGATATATGATCTCTCTTGAGGTCTTCTTGGTATTGGTCATGAAAATTCATATTTGTAGTTTGATGAAAAGGTCTTGTTGAGACTCATGTTGTAAAATTGTAATATTCAGTCATGTAAGGACTTGTCAATTTTGTAAACCCACTTGGTTGGGTAGCTGAGTCAAATTTTGTAAACCCACTTGGTTGGGTCGCTGAGTCAAATTTGTAAACCCACTTGGTTGGGTAGTTGAGTCTCATATGTAAATCCACTTGGATGGATAATTGATGTAAGTATGAGTCTTTGGTGATAGGAAGTTCATAAGAGTCATGTACTTCATTGACAAATATGTTTGAAGATTCAGCATGAACTCAAGGGGAGCTTGGCCACTTCAGCACATATCAGATCTGCAGAATGTTTCTTCCACATGAGGAGAAAAGGGTAAGTGTGTTGGTTTTGATCCGCCCGTTGCCCTTGATGTCAAAGGGGGAGAGTGTGTTGGTTTTGATCTGCTGGTTTTGTTCATTGCCCTTGATGTCAAAGGGGGAGAGTGACATGGTGTGTGAATGAAGATAATGATGTTCCCTTTGCCCTTGATGTCAAAGGGGGAGAGTGACATGGTGTTTGAATGATGCCAAAAATGGAGAGAGTGACATGGAAAATAAGGAGAATGACATGGTGTCATTGTATTCTTAATGTATCTATCTATTGTGGTAACCAAACACCATCATGGTTGCCATCAAGTCCAAAGGGGGAGATTGTTGGAAATATGATGCAGAGTGTTGTCCTTGATGGCAACCCACTAAATGAAGATGAAGACATGCGACTGTTGACATGTGTTGTCCTTGATGGCAAACCACCTGATGAAGTTATTCTTGACTTGATGGACTTGGTAAATAATGTAAATCTGATATGATATGATGTTTGTTGACAATATGATGCTGAGTGTTGTCCTTGAAAGGCAACCCACTTGATGAAGATGATGACAACTTACTTGATGAAGTTGTGCTTGATAGAATATGTCCTTGATAAAGGAAATCTGATGTATCTACAGTATTTACAGAAGGCAATGAAGAAAGGATTTCAGAATGTACTCAGAGAATGATGAAAAAGAGCATGTCTCTTGGTATACGCGGATTGGCCTAGGGGAAGTCGCGTATGCACGCGGAAAAGAACGTGCCAAGTCGCGTATGGGCTAAAGCGCTCAAAAAGTGCAAATCTAGGGGCCCGTGGTATTGAAGGCTCATGGTATTGGTTTGGCTCATGGTATTGAAGAAGGCGCCCGTGGTATTGAAGGCTCATGGTATTGGTGCCCGTGGTATTGAAAAAAGGGGCTCATGGTATTGACAAAGGATAAACATATATAAGGAGAAGAAATTCATTGTGCAAATCATGAGTGTGGGAGCAAGATGTCGGAACTTGAATGAATACTTCTCTATGAAGTATATCTGTATGGAAAGGGTAAAGGTTTGTTGATAGATCTGAATCTATGATGCACTTATGAAGAAATGATGAAGCGGGACTTCTAGATCTGAAATGTACTTGTATTTGCTAGATCTGTTTATGGAAGGCCTAGATCTGTGATGAGGCGAACATATAGGCGAACATCTGTCTGAAGTAAAGGGTTGAATCTGAGCTGAATGTCTGATCTGATGAAGTATGCTGCTCTGTAATGATTGAATATCTATACGCTACTTCGTTGTGGAGGAAGCGCGTATATACACAGCTTCGCTGAAGTAAAAGTGCGTATGCGCAATGAAATATACACTGAGGTATACGCTGGTTTGTGTGGACTAAAGCGCGTATATACGCGACATCAGTAAAGGGAAAGCGCGTATGCAAACTAGGGTTTGCTGAAGCAAGGGGTATGAAATATCTGATCTGTTCTGCTGTGTTTCTGCTATCTGATCTGTGTTGATATGTATCTGTTGGTGACGTATGTTTGTGCTTGAAAGTATGGAAAGGGTCCAGTATGAAAATATGATGAAATGTGGCCTGCAAGTGTTGTTCTATTGAAGTTGGTGGATCCAGTGTGAAAATTGATGAAACGTGGTCCAAGGTGGTGCTGAAGGTTGTAGCCTTCAGTCAGGGGGTCGTAGCTCCCTTCCAGGTGAGGCTGGTAAACGAGATCGGGGGGTCGTAGCTCCCTTCCAGGTGAGGCTGGTAAACGAGTCAGGGGGTTGGAGCTCCCTTCCAGGAGAGGCTGGTAAACGAGCGCAGGTGGGTGCCTGCGTGCTGGTCAAGTCTGCGCCAGCACATATGTTGTAAGATGTTTTCTCTATAATAAAATATTGAAGGCTGAGCAACTGCAGCGGTGGTTTTCTCCCGACTTGGGTTTCCACCTAAAAATCCGGGTGTTCATGTGTGATGCTTTGTGTGATGGTTATTCTGTTCTTACTGCACATGTTTACTGCTTATTGAATATCTGATAAATAAATGATGGAATGGTTTAAGTGAAGATTTAATGACTTATCTAAATCTCTGTGTATACGCTAGTTTCATAAAGGGGATCCGCGTATATATGCAAGTCTGGTTCAGGAAAGTAGCGTATGCCTTTTAGAAGCAGGAAAAAGTGAAAGTTTTGATTATGCAGTAAATACTGATTCACCCCCCCCCCCTCTCAGTATTTTTCCCAACATGTATTGCTAAAGTACTTGTGCCATAAGATCAATTATCTTCTCCATACAAGAAATATAAAAATAGAAAAATCTATTATAGTATCCACACTTTGTCCTCTCCTTATTAGACTTTCCTCCCTTGTGGATCGACGTATCCTTAGTCGATTCAATGCTTTCTACATCTACGTGATCAAGACCCCTTAATTTTTGCTTGTTCTTCTTGCTATCATCCTACACTACAAGAGCATGGCCCTTTAATATCTTGAAGCCCCCAATATGAATGATATTTTTATCATCATGAATGAGTGAATGTATTAATTCATCCATAGAGGGCATCTTCCATTTTTTTCCCATAGAAATTCTAGTAGTTTCGAATAAACAAACACTAGAGTCAATGCCTAGCTTTGAAAGAATTGAGAGAATAAGTTGTTCCTGCTTTATATCAATTACACAAGATTTAACATGTTGAAGAAAAGTCCTCAACCTAGAGAAGAATCCATGTAGGCATTCAAAATTACTTGGGATGAAATATATGGTCTCATTCTTTGACTGATGCCCTCTCAACTCATCCATATTTTCAAATATTCCCTCCAAATTCATTCATACTTCATTGAGAGTTCTACAAGAATCAACATGAAAGTAAAAGTATGGAGAAATGGACAAGCATATGATCCCATAGGCCTCATCCATTATGTTAAATTCAAATCCTTCTCTACAACTAAATTGGGCTCTACTTTAGCTCCCATAATGATTTATAAAAGTCCCTTACTGCACAATAGAAGTGGGACCTTGGGCTTCCACTCAAATGATTTGAATGGAGTAAAAGTCACAATAACAATGAAATTATCCAAATTCTTTGGGTATTTCAATATTGTATGAGTGTATTCCTCACAAACACCTAAAATGTGTTGGAAATACTGAAGAAGGGGGGGGGGGGATGAATCCGTATTTCAAATTTCGTTACAATTGAATATGAGAACCGATTAACCAATAACATCACATAAAAGGAAAAAAAACATGTATATATAAGACAATTTATATCACAAGGGAAGATACACCTTTCAGTTTACCAACTATAACTAGAAGGGATATATCCTAAAATATTTACTAGCCATTACTGGAAGGAGATACAACCCTTGGTTTACTAGCATCCACTAGAAGTAGGCGAAAACCTCTTGAAGGAGGCTACAACTTCCTTGCCTAGCACCAACCTACAACCCTATAGAATAAAAATCATAAAATAAAAAATTCTTGGGCTCTTGAACTAGGGACAATGACCCAATTAAAACAACATTAAGACAATAGTTATTTTCAACTCTAATACTAACCCTATGTCATGTCCAACTTGCATGTTGTATTAGCTAATACTATAGACAATTCAGCAATAGAAATGCATACCTCATATTATCAAGAATATTCCCTTACTCTACCTTTGATTTTCCTCACAAGTTAAATCAAAAATTTTCTCCACAACTTCACTAGAGTTCTCCTTCAATACTTATCAAGGCATCCATCGATATCTACTTCAACAAAGATTACTTAATACTTCAAGGAATACTCCAATGATATGCTTAAACAAATGTTAAATCGTGCTCTAGAAGAGGTATACTATAAACTTCAAGGTATAATACAAATCATATCCCAAAATCTGCTTCAGATAGTTATAGGTCTTCTTTAAAATCATCAATAGGTCTGCCAAAATTACATGTAAAAGTCTACTACTCATCTTAGAAAATAATCTAAGGACAAATCCAAAATCTGCTTTAATAAACCTGAATTAGAATTCAAGAATTTTTTCCTAAAATAAGGTTGAATATTACTTTGGAGGAAATTAGGATTAGGGCTTCATATCAAGATTAATTTTTCCTTAGCTTCTAGTCTATTATATCGAATAAAATCCACAATTATAACTCATATTTAGCATTCAACACCTTGGCCTCATTACCTTGAGGGAATCAAATTTTTGATCAAAAATAAAATTTCTTAGATCAGGATTGCACCACCTCAAGCTTGAATGTATTAGATAGAGTGAAAATGGAGACCTCATGGAGGCGGAGTTAGGCCTTAGAATATACCTTCATTTTCTCCACAAATAGAATTCAGAAACCACAAGAGAAAAATGCTAGCTAGAACTTAAACAAATATTTTTGGTCTTCTACAAGATCCGAATATTACTCATTTTATTTACCCTTGGTATATGCCTTTCATTCTCCTTCATTATTTCTTATGTCTTTGCTTACTCCACTAAATTTCATAACTATTTATTTTCTCATTCAGATGATATTTATAGATATTTGGAGGGGGGCCTTAACTAGGGTTGACCTGAGAAAAATAAATAAATTTATTTGAAGATCCATGATTATTTTGGAGCCAACCTAAAAGAGGGTCGAGACAACTTATTTACATGATGTTTAGTACATTCTAAAAATAAAATTTTGTTTTTCATGAAACTCCTTTCAAAGAATATTTTGGACCCATGGATTTAGACTTAATTAAAATATAATTTTGAGATTATTTAGGACAACAAAGAAGTGTTTAAGGAAATAAATATTTGGGGAAAAAGGGTTGGTGATAAACCCATATTCAGGGCATCAACTTAAAAAATTAATGTTTCTCCAACCAAGAGGTCCCACAAAATGTGCCACCTATCAAACGAAATGGCATGATCGATGTTATCAAACTAGAAGTTCCTTGTAGCTAAATTCACTTGATTTGCACATGCAAATCATCAAATGAATGTTGGCCCATTCTACCTTTGACATCAATGGAAAATTTTCAAACAATATCCCCCTTTGTCATTGATTTCAACACACATTCTCCCTGTGTCATCTTGCTCCCCATGTCTCCATGCTTCACTTCCTTTGTCTCCATGTTGCACTTCCTTTTCTCTCCCCCTTTTACATCAATGGAAAATGGTGACTTATGTATTTTGGGTTGCTCCCCTTGAACATATGGCACTCAACATGAATTATGTCTTCTTATCCTTCCCTTATTTTTTTTCCTTACAACTCTTTTTCTTGGCTACAATTTTCTTCTGCTCTTCTTGATCTAGAAGGTATATGTTGTTTGGTCATATTTTGGTTGTTGCAACCAATTTTCCTGAGTCTTATTGTCTTATTTCATACTTCTGAGAGTCAAACAAGAGATTATATCATTGATAACACATATTTCCGACACCGAGAATATTGTGCTTTAAATCCTTAACAAGAAAAAAAATGTGTGCCTTCATATGTTTGCTTCCAAGGCCTACTATACCTTTTCCAAGTATAATGACATAAGAATTATCTCAAAACACAACACTGCCACTCTTTTCTCTTACCCCGACAAATTTGTTTTGATCTCTAGTCATATGTGTCGAGAATCCACTATCTATGTACCATTAATCTTCTTTATCTTCAGTGATTAATTCTAGATTACAACATTTATTCTTTTTCCTTTCCCATTCCATAGTTAGCTTCTCTATCTTTATGGTTGGAGCATTTTATATCCTGCAAACCTGTGCCTTGTGACTAAGATTATTGCACTTGTAACATACAATGTTATTATTCATTAGTGGTTCAAAAGTATTATAGTTTTGGTTGGTAGGGACATGGACATTTCCAAATCTATTTCTTCCATAATCATTCCTGATTCTTACATAATTGTATCTTACATTTATTTTAAAATTTATTTCTTTATGCCCAAATTTTCCACAAGAGAAACAATGACCAAGAAAAATGTTTTCATATCTAGGAGAATAAGATGAACTTTTGAAGTTGTGTTTCCATAGAGGAGGTTAAATCCATTACTTATTCTTGTGTTGGGTGTTAATTGAATCATCAACATGACTTCTTTTAGTTTATTCCTTGGATATTTTGTCCTCATTTCTTGAAGATGCACCTGTATAGTCAATACCCATATTAGTGTTTAGTGATCTTTGACAATTGAGAATATTATCCAATACTAGTGAGATGTTTAGGTTCCTTTTGAGTTTATGAACTTCATCTCTCAATGTCATCATTTCCTCTTCCAACTTCTTACAATATTCTTCTATTTTCATCATTTGAGCCTTTATTACTTCCTCAGCTCTATTTTCTTTGTCAAGTTGGACCTTTAAGGAGATAATTTCTTCATTTTGTTTTCAAGCGTGATTTTCAATTGTCTATTTTTTTTCTAAGCAAGGCATATTCTTTTTCAATATTCTACAATTTCTCCTTAAGGTCTTCATCTTCTTGTTCAAAATCTTAATCTTTTATAATTCCCCAGAAAGAATCCATTCCCATATCTGGTTCTTCATCATCTAAATCATTGACCTCTTTTTCATCATAATCATTATCTTGATTTTCTTAGGTTATGAAGAGAACATATCTTACAATGGTTTATTCTGTATTACTTTCTTTTGAAGAGCTTTTGTCCTCTTTAGTATAAATATTTTTCCTATAAAATATTTTTTTTTTCCTTAAAAGAACATATCTTAGAATAATGACCCATTATTCCACACTCAAAAAAATTAAAAGGTAGCTTACATTTGTGGTTTTTGGTTCCCCTGTTTAGTTTCTTGATTAAATTTTCTTCTTCAACATGTGAATCATCGTCTAGAGTTCCTTCAAACTTGAATTATTTGTTTCTTGTCTTCCTTATGGCTTTAAAATTTTCCTCTCTGGTTGATAGGCCATCTTCTTTATCTATTCTCATTTCATATGTTGTAAGAGTGATATGTAATTCTTCCATTTTCATCTTGGTAAATTCCTTGGTTTCTTCTATGGAAGATACCTCGGCATCATATCTTAAGAGAATATATCTCAATACCTTTTGTACAATCAAAGGTTCTTCAATATTTTCTCCTAAAACTCTAATGGAGTTGAAAAATTCATCTACTATGAGTAAGTAAGTTTTAATTTATTTATTTTTCATCCATTTTCAGATTTTCAAGATGAGCTATGTACTTTCGATATTTTTCCTACTTAACCTTATCATCACCTTCATATAGAGTTTTAAGTTTATCCCAAACTTCTTTAGCTATGATGTAGGAAATCACCTTGGACTTAATTGTTATTGAAAATCCACCCATGATGGTATGAAGTGCTTTTGAGTTACAACTAAACAAAAATTTATCATCAAGATTAGTTGGGGGATTTTTAGGAACTTTGTAGCCATTTACAATGGAGAGACAAACATCCACTCCTAAAGACTTCAAGTATGTTTCCATGCAACTGATCCATAGTAGATAATCATTTCCATCAAACATTGAAAGTGTTCTAGAATATATGCCTTCCATTTCAATATTTTTTCATGAAATTCCCTATAGTGATTAGACTCTTAGAGGGTAAGCTACTCTGATTCCAATTTTTGGAAATACAGAGAGGGGGGTTGAATAAATATTTCACTTTTCCTTACAATTGATTATCAAAACAATTAACCAATAATATCACATTAAAGGAACAAAAGATGTATCTATAAAATAATTTATATTACAAGGGAAGCTACAACTTTCATTTAGCAGGGATAACTACCCAATTACAACAACATTAAGACCCTAGTTATTTTCAACTCCAATATTGCCGCTCTTTCATGTCCAAGTTGCATACTGCATTAACTCATACTATATACAATTCAATAATATAAATGCATAACTCATATTATCAAGAATATGCCATTACTCTACCATTGATTTGCCTCACATGTTAGCTCAAAACTATTCTCCACAAATTCACTATAGGTCCATGTCGAGACTTATCAAGACATCCTTCAATTTATGCTTCAACAAAGGTTTCTTGAGACTCCAAGGATTGCACCAAAGATATACTTCAACAAATGTCAAATCTTGTTGCAACAGAGGTATGCTATAAACTTCAAGGTCTGGTAGAAATCATATCCCAAGTTTTTCTTTAGATATTTATAGGTTTTCTTTCAAATTGTCAACAAGTCTACCACAATTATATTTCAAATTTTGTTACTCATCTCATAAAATTATCTAAGTTCAATTTTGAAATCAACTTCAATCATCCTGAATTAGACCTTGAGAAAATTTACCTAAAACTGGATTGAATCTTCCTTAGAAGGAAATCAGGATTAGGGCTTTAGATGAGGCTTAAGTTTCCCTCTAAAAGCCACAAGTCTACCTTAGATTTAACATTCAACACCCCAACCTCATTTCCTTAAGAGAACTGATTTTTTTTTTCTTAAAAAGAAAATGCCTCAGATAAGGCTCATACCACCTCAAGCTCAGATGTCTCATACCAAGTGCAAATGGGGGCCTCAGGGAGGCTCAATTAGGCCTTAAAATACACCCTCATTTTCTCCACACATATAATTTACAAACCACAAGAGAAAAATGCCCAGAACTTACTTAAACACATATTTTTGTTCTTCTACAAGATGATTATATTTACTCCTTTACTTTACCCTTGTTATATGCCTTTCATTATCCTTTGTCCTTACTTATGTATATCCTTACTCCACCAAATTTTAGAACTATTTATTGCTCATTCCGATGATATTTTGAGCTCCCAACGATACTATATACTATTTTGGAGCTGACCTGAAATGGGGGAGAGCCGACTTGTTTAGAAGAGGTTTAGGACATTCAAAAATTTTTTTTTTCATGAAACTCCTTTGAAAGGATTTTTTGGACCCATGGATTTAGGCCTAATTAAAATATAATTTTTACCTTCTTTAGGACAACCAAGAAGTCCTTAAGTCCATAAAATTTTGGGGAAAAATGTCTGGTGCTAAACCCATATTTAGTGCATCAACTTCAAAAATAAATATTTCTGCAACCAAGAGGTCCCACAAAATGTGACACCTATAAAATAAAATTGCATGTCCGAGGCTATCAGTCTAGAAGGTCCTTGTAACCAAATTCACTTGATTTGTGCATGCAAAAAATTAAACGAATGTTGGCCCATTCACCCTTTGACATAAATGACAAATTTTCCAACAAAACTCTCTAATAACATGTTATTTGTTTGAATCCCTATTTTCATAAAGTTATGATACCATGTCAGATATTAAAAAATATAAAATAAAAATCTGCTTCAAGAGGAAACTTCACAAAATACAAGATGGGATGCATATACAAATAAATATCCTTTATTATAATTATGATATAAAATTAAATGATGTAACCTACCATTATGTTGACCTAACCATAAATAATAAACTAACAATGAATGCCTATTATGGCCTTAACATAACCCCCCTCTTTTGAAAATTATCTTCCCTCAAAGCTTGTAATTAAGGTTGTTTCTTCACGAAGTGCTTATTTTCCATGTATCTTCTTCTAAAGGCATATTCTTCCACTTGATTAGGTAATTCATAATGGTTCTATTGTAAAGAGATAGATAACTTTGATATATAATTTTTTTGGGTTCAAGAATATACTTCCCTTTTTTCTACTTTTATAAGTTATGTTTGCATTGGCATATTTTTCCCCAACAAAGTTTTTAGGAAAGATACATGAAAATCCTCATGAATGCGAGAAGGAAAATCTAACTCATTGGCCACTTGTCTAATCATGTGAATAATCTTGTAGGCTCCCTAACTTGTTTTAAATAATTTATGATTCTTCATTTTCTTGACTGTAGATTGTTTATGAGGTTGTGGCCTTTAAAATACATAGTCACCTCAAATTTTATTTCACTTTGATGTTACTATGCTTGTTACTTCATCATGTTTTGTGCCATTTGAAGTTTTTCCTTAAGAATTGTTAAAGTTTCTTTAGTATTCTCCATATCTAAATCTATTTCTTGTACTTTATATTTATCTTCCAGAAAATATGAGATACTAGGAGATGGATATCCATAAAAGGCCTAAAAATGGGGACATTTTAGTAAATGTGCTATAGGTGGTATTATAATACCATTATGCCAGAGGAAGCCATTGCATCCATTGAGATTTCTTGTATGAAGAATAGCATTGTAGATAACCCTATAAACATGTATTACTATATTTATTTTTTACCATCTATTTGTTAATGATATGTTGAACTCATAACTAATGGTGTTCCACTCAACTTCCATAATTATGTCCATTTTTTTTTCAATTTTTGTATATTTGTCACTTATTATTACTTTACAAAAACCATGAACTCTATGAATTACCTTCATGAGCACTTCTTCCAATTACCTTTTTGTATGTGTACTTTGAATTCCACAAAAATGTGTGAATTTTGTGAGTCTATTAATAACCACCAAAATGGCTTTCCTTCATTTCTTGGTAACCTTGTAATAAATTCCATTGATGTATCTTCCCATACTTGATTATGTATGTGCCATAGTTGAAGTAATTGTTGCCACAAAATCTAGCAGGCCTTGTAAGGGGTCTCACAAGGAGATGGCCATATGCTATGGCAACAATAAGGAAATATTTCCACTATCACCTCAACAATGTTCCTCTCGTTATTTAGTGGAATTTCACCACAAGGGAGGCTTCCTTGTATTCACTTATAAGGGTTTTCTAATTATAGGGCTCAAGGTGATATAAGTAGGCTATGGAAAGATACCTTAAATATGTAATAGGCACAAATCTTCTATATAAAGGAGCAAGTATTCTAACCCTAGACTAGATAAAGGCTACCAAAAGCTATGGATTATTTATATGTAAAGGAAAAGGAGTACCTAGACATGCAAAAGTAAAAGAAATGGCTTCCTTAATAATCAATATCAAAAAATAAATAGGGAAAACTATCAAATAAGCTTTAAGTTGAATCTTGACTAGGATTAGGGTTTGCAAGGCATAAAAAAGTTTTGGAAAGGATGATGTCTACTCCACTTAGGTAAGTTTCACCTAAATCAATTCTAGTATTTTCATTTAAATTTTTGAGAGAGGAAAACCTCGGAATTTCATCCACAAAAATCCACCCAAAACTTCCCTATTACAAAGTATCCCTAGAAAATCCCTAACAACTTGCCTAAAAAATACCATGAGTGATAAAATAAAGGGAAATGTTTATGTTCTAATGATTTTTTATCAACACAACATTTGGCAATGCCTAATCCTACTAGGGAAAATGGAATTTTAGGGAAAAAATTTAAAAGAACATGATGTCCCTAGAGAGAGAGAGAGAGAGAGAGAGAGAGAGCGAGAGAGAGAGTATTATGAATAAATGAGAAAGAACATGATGTCCCTAGAGAGAGTGTTGAGATACATTTTTGCCAAAATTTTCATGATATTTACCACATAATTATATGATTATACCAGGTGTTTTTATCCTTTTTAAGTTGATCATTAGAGGCATTTAAAGACAGTATCCATTAATTTGTAAATTATTTTTATTAGTTAATTTGATGATTGTTTTGTGTAGTAACATCATTAATAGCAAGCTTCTTGGTGGTAGGTGAATAGGTCTAGTGTAGGAATGCATTTGAGTACGAATTCACCCCATGCAAGGGGGAAACGAGCTATGACCTTGTTCAAGAAGGGAAATTCAATCAAGGGTTTGAAAGGAAGTCTTAAAAAATATTATATTTTGAAGATCCTTGGTCTGGATATTTGTGCAGACACCATAATAGGTAATGCCATGATAAGAGGAATTTCTGGTGGTGAGAGAAAAAAGAGTAATAACTGGGGAAATGATAATGTCTCAAATGAATACTCTATTCATGGATGAGATATAAACTGGCTTGGACAACTCTACTACTTTTGAGATTTTAAAGTGTCTTCAACAGGTTGCACACATCAAGCAAGCTACAATAGTAATGTCGCTTCTGCAGCCAGCACCTGAGACATTTGATTTGTTTGATGATATTATCATAATGTCAGAAGGATAGGTAGTTTACCACAGGCCTCGTGATCATGTTATGGGGTTTTTTTGAGTATTGTGGCTTCATGTTTCTGGAGTGTAAGTGCATTCTAGACTTTATGCAAGAGGTTACCTCTAGAAAGGATCAAGAACAGTATTGGGGGGACAATGAAAAGCCATATAGATACATTTCAGCGGAGCAATTTTTGCAGAAGTTTAACCAGTTTGATGTTCTCCAGAAGTTGAAATAAGAACTTTCTAAACATTTTCATAAGTCCAAAGGTGACAAACATCCCTGTGTTTCAGCAAATACTCACTTAGAAAATGGGAGTTGTTCAATGCATGTCTTGATCGAGAGTGGCTAATTATGAAGAGAAAATAATTTGTTCATGTTTTCAATGCGTTACAGCTTGTTGTAATGGAACTTATTGTAATGACAATGTTCCTCCGGGCACACATGTAATTTGACCCCTATCATGGAAATTATTACTTTGGTGCTTTTTTTTATTCACTCATGTTCATAATGTTCCTTGGCTATCCGGAGCTAGCGATGACAATTAAACAACTTCCAGTGTTCTTCAAACAAAGGGATATTTACCTCTACCCAGCATGGGTGTACACTCTTCCCGGAATTCTTCTGAAGATTCCACAGTCCTTGTTCGAGACAATTATTTGGACCTCAATTACTTATTATGGGATTGGGTACTCCCTTGAAGCTGACAAGTTTTTTTTCGTCACTTTCTTATCTTATTTTCTATGAGTCAAATGGAAACTTCTTTGTTCCATGCAATGGATGGAGTTTGTTGAAGCATAGATGTTTCCAGCACTAGAGGTTATTTGGAATTAGTGCTTGTCGTGGTATTTAGTGGATTTCTCATCCCATGATCTTCAATTCCAAAATGGTGGCAGTGGGGATGCTGGATATCACCTATGTATTATAGCGAGGATGCAATTACAGTCAATGAATTATTTGCTCCACACTGGAGAAAGTTGACATTTCAAAACACTAGCCTTGTTATACAGGTGTTAGAGAGTGGTGGGCTTCACCATGGAGACTACTTTTACTAGATAGGTGTTGGAAGTTTGATTGGATATACAGTATTATTCAACCTTGGATACACTCTTGCTTTAACATATTTGAACCCAATTGGCCAGCCTCAAGGTGTAATTTCTCAAGAAAAGCTAGATAAAACCCATGATAATCAAGAAGACACTATTTTTGATCTGCATGGTGAATCAAACGAAATAATATCTCTTAATCGTCCAATATCTAGCACAAAAGTCAACAATGCAGCTGAAGTCTTGTTACAGGATTTCAACTATGAATCTAATAGAAGATGAAGGCTGGGGTCATAGAATGAGTATAATGATGGAATCAACTACATGTTGCCTCTACCATCAAAGTGTGAGTATCGAATTGTTTCCAGGAGCCGATATTTAAGCGAATCTTCCTATTCCTATTTTCATTGATCTGTATTAACCAAATATTCTAAATTTATATTCTATGTAACAAATAATCCATTTAGTTAGAGCATTTTTGCTGCTATAAAGCAGAGGGTTGCGCACTAAGGAATAAATTTATCAGATCTAGAACCGACATCAAATGTGTAGAGGAGAGGAAAAGAAATTGTAATGGGAGCAACAACTTATGTTGTATTTTCCATTCGAATTTTGAGTTTTAATACAAAATTTACTTCAGTGTTTTTATTATATGTACATTTTATGGTTTGTTGTGATTTCTCGAAGTAGATTGGGTTAATCTAGGCTTGCTCCAGGAGTGGTAAGGGCCCACCACCACTGGAGACAAGTCCTGTAGCTGAATTATATCATAAATATTATATCGAATTGAATTTATAAATATAATGTTCATTTGAAAGGTTGTGAGATTAGATCTCAGAATTATCATTTCATTCTGTACTTAAAACTTTCATTTCACTTCTATAAGCTTGAACAAAATGCTGTAAATCTAGTTTTATAATCGTTAAATTATTAAGCGAGAGTATTCACTGAGCAACGATCTTGGTATGATTGCATGGAATGGGTCAGTAAATAAATGGAGTTAATCACCGTATCACAAGTCTAGAAACAAATTTGTTATGCTCTGTTTAATTACTATACGTTACCAAATTTTGCAACATTATAATTTTGTGATTAATACTCAGGAAAAAGTAATACAATGTTGATCGTGAGTGGAGTGTGCGAGTGTTGATATGATTAGGGTAGGACTAGAGTTTTGTTATGATTAAAAGCTGATAAGAATTGACATTTCTTAATCATTTTAGTTATAGTACTATAATGATTTTTGAGTGTGATTTGAATTAGAACAAATTCTAATGATTTGAATTTCAGTATGGAATTAGGACATTTTTTAATACTTTGAATTTGAGTATGTTAATACTGCCAATTTAGAATATTGATTCAAGGTTTTCATTACTTAGTTTCTTTTGAACGTTTGCAGGATTTAATGCTCATTTGATTTGTTTATGCATCCTGGGACTTCGCTTGGTAATTATATCTCTTTTTAATTAGAATCTTTCTTGTTTTCATACTGTAATAAATTTATTTATAAGAGTAAGTCTTAGTGTGAATTTGATTGTGCAGGTAGAGATATCAAGTGTAATGCAGATTAATTTAGATTTCATTATGAGTTACATGATTTCGAAGAGTGAGATTTCTTTTGAATAATTCATTTCATTTAGATAAAAGTCTTAGAGTTGAAGGTTTCTCATAGATTATTTGCAATGCAATTTTTAATAGGATCTTTTAGGTGTTATTTTACATTTAGTGAAGCGGTTTTCTTCCAGAAATAGTTAGAACTTTCCTTTTTTAGTTTGAATATTGAATTTGTTCTCAAGAGTAGTTCTAGTTAGTTTAAGGTGTGAAGTTATCATTAGAATAATGTGTGTATTCTTTTGGTTATCTCAAGCTTAGTTTCAAGTTAATAAGAGGAAAAAATAGATTATGGTTTTCAAGATATCCTAGAGATTTAAAAAGTATAATTTTGAGGTTATCCAACTACAGTGCGAGAATGTTATATGATTGAGGATTGCTTTGTATTTCCTTATGGTTTAATTGCAGTATGGAGTTTGCAGTGAATGCTAGATATAGTTTAAATTATAAATTATTCTTAAGTATAGAACCGATTGACTAAATAGGAATCTTAAATTACTTTTAGAAATTGAATGTGATTATCGATTTTGCCTCGTCAACCAGTGAGATTGATTTCTATTTCAGAAAATTGAATTTAACTATCAGAATAGTAGGAAGCTTGAATATGACAGCTTGATAAAATTAGTTAAGTAGGTCCCCTTTTCAAGATTTTTTACCTGCCAGCAAATGTGTGTTTCATTCCAGTACCTAGTTTATCATTATTAAAGAAACTTATATACTCTGACCATTAAGTTGAGCCAAGACGTAGTACAACTCATGTTTACGACTCCCGGATTGACAATTAGTATTGAGGGGTTAAATCGACAATTAAAACACCCAAAATTTTTGCGTCATTGCCGGGGAGTTATATTTTAGCTCAGGTAAAATTTTCTTACAGAGTTTCAAGGATATTGCAGGGCAGTCAGAGGATGGAGAGAGTACGGTAAGATGTAAGTGAAGCACCACGTATCCACTATTGTGGGGTTTCTCAAAATTCTGGCCATATTTATTATCTTTGAACTTTTATTTCCTTTCCTTTATGCGTAGAAGTAGAAGCAGGTTTTAGACATTTAATTTCCAAATTTCTTTGCCTTTAATAGATTAACTAGTACTTTGATTCAAAATTTTCTTGTCATGCAAGTGTGGTGATTTTTATTTTAGACAATAGCTTCAGGTTCCAACGTTATATCATTTTTGGGGAAATATAAGAACCCTTGTGTACTAATCCATGTGATGACAGAATATACCAGTTGGCTTATTGAGAAAAAGAGAATGGTATTTTGAGGAATCATTTAATGAGGAGTTTTTATGTTGCTACAGAGACAAACAACTCATCCAATGAGGAATTCACTTCTTTGAGATGAAGTTCAGGAGCTTGCAAAAACACTGACTTCCACAGATCATATCTCCGAAAATATTGAGTACCCTAATCTGAAATTTTTACAGGAGCTTCCCCAGTATTTTAGCTTTGCCTCATAAAAATTTCAGCTTCTATGCCTTCGTATAAAAAAATTTAGAGCGAAAATTCCACGATGGCCTGTTTTAGGTAGCGAAATCCCTACATAAGGAGGATATGAGAATCACAATTTATATAAATGCTTAGGTTGAGAGGATCTTCAACAAGTGAACGTGGGAGGGATTTTAGGAGCTTAAAAAATATTAATTATTTACTTTTCAATGACCCATGCCACAACCCCATGGGTTTTTAGCCCACTAACTGGGTTTACAAACTTCAAACATGAATATCTCTCAAACCGTGAAGAATTACATGGTGTGCCATATATCAACAAAAACATATTGAAAATTAGAAGCCATAAAAAAATATTCTTGACCCATAATACAATAATTTTTTAGGTCAAAATTACCATGCAATTATCGGGGTAGCCCCTGGTGCTATTTGGCTTGACATCAATGACAACCACTGATCAACAGATACATTTCAATAGAGTAGTTTTTGCAAAGTTCAACCAGTTTCATGTTGGCCAGAAGTTGAAAGAATAAATTTCTAAACCTTTTGATAAGTCCAAAGGTGAAAAAACTTGTCTTTCAGCAAATACTCACTTAGAAAATTGGAGTTTTTCAATGCATGTCTTGATCAAGAATGGCTACTTATGAAGAGAAACTCATTTGTTCATGTTTTCAAAGAGGTACAACTTGTTGTAATGGAATTTATTGTAATAAAATTGTTCCTTTGGGCGCACATGGAAGTTGACCTTGATCATGGAAATTATTACCTTGGCGCTATTTTTTTATTCACTCATGTTCACAATGTTCCTTGGCTATCTGGACCTTGCGATGACAATTAAACAACTTCCAGTGTTCTTCAAACAAAGGGAAATTTACCTCAACCTAGCATGGGCGTACACTCTTCCTAGAATTCTTCTGAAGATTCCACAGTCCTTGTTCGATTCAATTATTTGGACCTCAATTACTTATTATGGGATTGGGTACTCCCCTGAAGCTGGAAAGTTTTTTTTCGTCAATTTATTATCTTATTTTCTATGAGTCAAATGTCAACTGCTTTGTTTCGTGCAATGACTAGATTTTGTCAAAGCATAGATGTTTCCATCATTGGAGGTTCTTTGGCATTAGTGCTTGTCATGGTATTAAGTGGATTTCTAATCCCACGATCTTCAATTCCAAAATGGTGGTGATGGGGACGTTGTATATCACCTATGTATTATAGCGAGGCCGCAATTACAGTAAATGAATTACTTGCTCCACGATGGAGAAAGTTTAAATTTAAAAACACTAGCCTTGGTATACAGGTGTTAGAGAGTCGCGGGCTTCACCATGGAGACCACTTTTACTGGATAGGTTTTGGAAGTTTGATTGGATTTATAGTATTATTCAACATTGGATACACTCTTGCTTTAGCATGTTTGAACCCAATTGGCCAGCCTCAAGGTGTAATTTCTCGAGAAAAGCTAGATAAAAACCATGATAATCAAGAAGACACTATTTTTGATCTGCATGGTGAATCAAACGAAATAACATCTCTTAATTGTCCAGTATCTAGCACAAAAGGCAACAATGTAGCTGAAGTGTTTTTACAGGATTTCAACTATGCATCTCATATAAGATGAAGGCTAGGTTAACAGAATAATAATGGACTCAGCTACACGTTGCCTCTGCCAGCAAAGCGTGAGGATAGAATTGTTTCCAGGAGCCGAGATTTAAGCGAATCTTCCTATTCCTATTTTCATTGATCTGTATTAACCAAATATTCTAAATTTATATTCTATGTAACAAATAATTCATTTAGTTAGAGCATTTTTGCTGCTATAAAGCAGAGGGTTGCGCAATAAGGAAGAAATTTATCAGATCCAGAACTGACATCGAATGTGCAGTGGAGAGTATAAGAGATTGTAATGGGAGCAACAACTTATGTTGTATTTGCCATTAGAATTCCGAATTTTAATACATAATTCACTTCATCATTTTTATTATACATACATATTATGGTTTGCTGTGATTTCTCAAAGTATATTGGGTTAATCTAGGCTTGCTCCAGGAGTGGTAAGGGCCGACCACCACTGGAGACAAGTCGTGTAGCTGAATTATATCATAGATATTATATCGATTTGAATTTATAAATATAATGTTCGTCTGAAAGGTTGTGAGATTAGATCTCAGAATTATCATTTCATTCTGTACTTAAAAACTTTTATTTCACTTCTATGAGATCGAATAGAATGATGTAAATCCAGTTTAATAATTGTTAAATTATTAAGTGAGAGTCTTCATTGAGAAATGATCTTGGTGTTATTGCATGGCATGGGTCAGTAAACAAATGTATTTAATCATTGTATCACAAGTCTAGAAACAAATTTGTTATTCTCTATTTAATTATTATATGTTACCAAGTTTTGCAACATTATAATTTCTGTGATTAATACTCAAGAAAAAGTAAGACAATGTTGATTGTGAGTGGAGTGTGCGAGTGTTGATATGATTAGGGTAGGACTAGAGTTTTTTTATGATTAAAAGCTGATAAGAGTTGACATTTCTTAATTGTTTTAGTTATAGGAATATAATTATTTCTGAGTGCGATTGGAATTAGAACAGATTTTAATGCTTTGAATTTGAGTATGGAATTAGAACAGATTTTAATACTTTGAATTTGAGTATCTTAATACTTCCGATTTATAATATTGATTCAAGGTTTGCATTACTTAGTTTCTTTTGAACGTTTGCAGGATTTAATGCCCATTTGATTTGTTTATGCATCCTGGGACTTCGCTTGGTAATTAGATCTCTTTTTAATTAGAATCTTTCTTGTTTCCATACTGTAATCAATTTCTTTATAAGAGTAAGTCATAGTGTGAATTTTATTATGCAGGAAGAGATATCAAGTCTAATGCAGAGTAATTTATATTTCATTATGAGTTACATGATTTTGAAGAGTGAGCTTGCTTTTGAATAATTCATTTCATCTAGATCAAAGTCTTTGAATTGAAGGTTTCTCATAGATGATTTGCAATGCGATTTTTAATAGGATATTTTAGGTGTTATTTTACATGAAGTGAAGTGGTTTTATTCCAGCAATAGCTAGAACTTTTCTTTGTTAGTTTGAATCTTGAATCTGTTATCAAGAGTAGTTCTAGTTATTTTAAGGTGTGAAGTTATCATTAGAATAATGTGTGTGTCCTTTTGGTTATCTCAAGCTTAGTTTCAAGTTAATAAGAGGAACAAATAGATTAGGGTTTTCAAGATATCATAGATATTTAAAAAGTAGAATTTTGAGGTTATCCAGCTACAGTGCGAGAATGTTATATTATTGAGGATTTCTTTGTATTTCCTTATATTTTAATTGTAGTATGGAGTTTGCAGTGAATGCTAGATATAGTTTAAATTACAAATTCTTCTTAAGTACAGAACCAATTGAATAAATAGGAATCTTAAATTACTTTTAGAAATTTAATGAGATTATTGATTTTTCCTTGTCAACCAGTGAGATTGCTTTCTATTTCAAAAAATTGAATATAACTATGAGGATTGCAGGAAGTTTGAATATGATGGCTTGATAAAATTAGTTAAGTAGGTCCCCTTTTCAAGATTTTTTATTTGCCAGACAATGTGTGTTTCATTCTAGTACCTAGTTTATCATTATTAAGGAAACTTATATACTCTGACCATTAAGCTAAGCCAAGACGCAGTACAACTCTCCACGACTCTCGGATTGATAATTAATATTGAGAGGTTTAATCTGACAATTAAAATCCCTAATATAGAGAGAGAGGGGGGGGAGAGGGAGAGGGAGAGAGAGAGAGAGTAGAGAGAGAGTGTGTGTGTATGTTATGAAGAGAGAGAGAGAGAGAGAGAGAGAGAGGGAGAGGGAGAGGGAGAGAGAGAGTAGAGAGAGAGAGAGTGTGTGTGTTATGAAGAGAGAGAGAGAGAGAGAGTTATGAATAAATGAGAAAGAACATGATGCCCCTAGAGAGAGAGAGTGTGTGTGTGTGTGTGTTATGAATAAATGAGAAAGAACATGATGTCCCTAGAGAGAGAGAGAGTGTGTGTGTGTTATGAATAAATGAGAAACGTGACCTCCCAAAAAATTAGAGAGAGAGAGAGGGAGGGTGAGGGAGAGACTCATGAGGGTGAGGGTGAGGGTGAGGGCGAGGGAAATTGATGTACCAATTTACCCCAAAGGGACCCATAGTTTGGCGTTTCATCTCCTAGGGTGAGGTTTTTGGATGTTTAGGGTTTTCCATTGTCTCTAAATAATAAATAGGCCTTCAAGCCTCATTGTAACATAGTTCAGAGGCTTGTAGCTGCCACATCTCTTCTCAGAGATAAGCTACCAACACCCTAGCTAGTTTATTTCCATTCTGTCTGTAATCATATTTCAGTTATGTGATATTAATGAAATGAAGTCTTATTTCTGTTGCATCTCTACATTTATGTGTATTTTTGTATTTTATTACGTTCCTGCATAAGTCTGAACCATAGAATTAACCATAGGATAAGGGTGTGGTGTCAGGGCGGGTCATAGCCATCCCTGCCACGTCATTATCGTCAATCACATGCATCATGCTGTGTAAACCTCTGAATATTACAGGTGTAGCAAACCTCTGAATCTCCGTTGTTGAAATTACACCTTAAAGCGAGCCATGTGATATCACATGGACCTGCATACATGGCATATGCCAAATATCGTCAACTATATATGCGTGGGACCAAGGTTGATATGAGAATTTCCACATTGTTATAAGTAAAATGAGTATCAACATTTTAAATAATGATCAATTGAAATCATTCCTATCGTTTTCCACTAAGTTAAGCTAGGGTTAGGGTGAGCATAATCTAAGGTGTGATGTGAGGGATAGGAAACCACATGTGAAATGTACATTGGAATTGTGATATAATGTGATTTCTAATCACGTATCTTTACATTTTATCACATGCTTTAATATACCCTTGTATTATATTTTGTGAAGGGGGGCTTCACCATTCTTGACCTTGGAAACATTACTTTATGAACGTAATTATTTATTTTTTCATGAGGTGGGGGCTTCACCATCCTTGAGCTTAGAAACCTTACTATATGAACATAGTTATTTGTTTTTTCATGAGGTGGGACATTTTTGTTACCCACGAAATATAGGTAACATTACTTTGAACGTAGTTAGCACATTGGAAAATTGGTCACATAATGGAGATTATTTGTCATTTATGTAATGTTTTAGACCACAAGGTATTAAATTAAATGTGAACGAGATGTAATAACAATCGAAGTACAAACCATTTTATGGCCACTATTGAGATTAAATCCCTATTGTGTAATATATCTTAAGCCTAGGAATTAAAAAAAAAATCACATGGTGGAAGTGGGCAATTCAAATCGAATAAAGAAGGATAAATATATTGAAAATCGGAATGTATTGAGAAGGGGAAGTAAGTATGCTCACCATGATTGCGAGAAAACCTTACATAGAAAATCACTATGCACAAATAGTTCGATGAATATATCAAAAGTGTCCTTCTATCTGTTTTAGAATTGAGTTAATAAATGAGTGAACTAAAGTCCGGGTAAACATAACATGGGAATCCTTTTCAGTGGGAAGTCTTACTACTCCACACCGTAAACATGGGTTGTCCAATCTGAAAGAACTTGCTAAAAGAATCTTCATTTTTAATATTTTTAACACTTCATCATTATGGCTTAGAATTTATGAATTATTATATTCATGACATTCATGAATTATTATCATTTATTATTTAAATTTTTTTTAGTTATTAAATTATTTAAGACTTTAGTTTTCTTATTTAATTAAAAAAAATTTTAAAATTTTTTTTTTTTTGATATTTTCATTAAAATAATAATAATAAGATAATTAAAATTAATGTAATTTAATATTAAAATTTAATATATTCTCAAACCTTCTATGTCATGGACTTAGTGTGGTGATAGTATTCAAACTATTGTCAAAATAAGATTTGGACTTACACCAAACCAAATTGAAAGTTTTCTTTAATGATATCTGGTTGGATTGTAGATATTTCTCTAATCGCTGGTAATAAATACATAATAGGACATTTATAGTCACTAATACACTTACCAAAACAAAAATACACTTTTAATTCACAAATATTTACTATTATTAATTATTAATAGTTATTTATAAAGATGGGATCAATTATTTTATTATTATTATTTATTAGACCCTTGGGATTATAATATCAACTCCTTGGGTGTATTAGTCTAAGAGTTCATATTCTTAGGGTATAATATTATTCATAGGGTTTATAATATTAATCCTAGGGTTTAATATAAATTCCTTGGGTTTATAATCATGGTCCAACATCACACTGTGACAAAGATTTTCTAAATATGAATATAAGCATTGTCCACCATTGCATTATGACAAATATTGTCTCAATGTTAAAATAAATCATGGTCAACCATGGTCTATCATGGTCAATCATGGTCAATATGAAAATCAACCATGGTCAATCATGGTCAGTCATGGTCAACTATGGTCCAACGACACATTGCGACAAATATTGTCTCAATATGAATACCAACCATATGTGAACCATGGTCAACCATTGTCAACCATAGTCCAATGTCGCATTGTGACAAAGATTGTCTCAATATGAAAATAAACCATGGTTAACTATAGTCAATAACCATGGTCACATTGTGTCAAATATTGTCTCATGGTCCAATGTCACCTTGTGACAACCATGGTCAACCTTAGTCCAATGTCGCATTGTGACAAAGATTGTCTCAATACCAAAACCAACCCTGGTAAAACATCACATTGTGACAAATATTTCCTCAATATGAAAATCAACCATGGTCAACCTTGGTCAACCGTGTTTGTTTTAGGGTTTACAATATTTATATTAAGGTTTATATAGCTTTGGTTTACAATATTAATCCCTTGGGTTTATTAGTGCCTTGGGTTTATAATATCAATATCTTGGGTTTATTAATCTAATGGTTCATATTCCTAGGGTGGAATATTATTGATAGGGTTTATAATATTATTCTGAGGGTTTAATATAAAACCCTTGGGTTTATAATATAAATTCAATGAGTTTATTAATCCCTTAGGTTTATAATAATGCCAATATGGGTTTGTGACAAAGATTTTCTCAATATGGAAAGAAATCATGGTCAACCATGACCAACAAAGGTCAATCATGGTCAACCATGGACAATCAGGGTCCAAATTATTTAAACATGGTCAACCATGGTCAATTATGGTCTACCATGGTCCAAGGCCACATTGTGACAAAGATTGCCTCAATATCAATATCAAACATGGTTAGCCATGGTCAACCAAGGTCCAACATCATATTGTGCAAGAGATTTCCTCTATATGAAAATAAATCATGGTCAACCATGGTTAATCATAGTCAACCATGGTAAATAAGCATGGTCATATTGTGACATAGATTGTCTCATGGTCTGATATCAAATTTTGACAACCATGGTCAGTTATGGTCAACCATGGTCCAATGTTGCATTGTGACAAAGATTGTATTAATATGAAAATCAACGATGGTCAACCATAGTCAACCATGTTCAATAATGGTCAGCCTTGTTGAACCATGGTCCAACGTCACATTATGAAAAATATTGTCTCAATATGAAAATCCTCATGGAAAATCATGGTCCAATGTCACATTGTAACAAATATTGTCTTAATATGAGCAACAACCATAGTCAATTTTCGTCAACCATGGTCAACCATGATCAATCATGAACAATCATGGTCAAACATGGTCCAACATAGCATTGTGAGAAATATTGTCTTAATATGAAAATATACAATGATCATCCATGGTCAATCATAGTTATCCTTGGTCAATAACCATAGTTATCCATGGTCAACCATGGTCCAACACCGCATTGTGAAAAATATTTTCAACCATCATAAACCATTGTCAACCATCATTAACCATTGTTAACCACGGTCTAGCATCACATTTTGACAAATATTGTCTCCATATGAACATCAACCATGGTCAACCATGGTCCTATGTCGCATTCTGGAAAATATTGGATCAATATGAAAATCAACATGGTTAACCATGGTCAATCATGGCCATCCATGGTCAATAACCATGGTCATCAATGGTCGACCATGGTCCAACATTGAATTGTGAAAAATATCGTCTCAATATGAAAATTAACAATGGTAAACCATAATCCAATGTCGCATTGTGCCGAAGATTATCTTAATATGAAAATCAACCATGGTCAACCATGGTTAATCATAGTTAGCCATGGTCACATTGTGACAAATATTGTATGATCGTCCAATGTCACATATGGTAATCTATGTTGAACCATGGTCCACCATCGCATTGTGATAAAGATTGTCTCAATGTGAAAATTAGCATGGTCAACCATGGTCAACCAGGGTCCAACAAAACATTGTGACAAAAATTCACTCAATATGAAAATCAATCATGGTCAACCATGGTCCAACGTCTCATTATGACAAAGATTGTCTCAATATGAAAATCAAACATGGTCAATCATAGTCCAATGTCACATTGTGACAAAGATTGTCTAAATATGAACATCAACCATGGTCAACCATGATAAATCATGAATAGCCATGGTCTGCCATGGTCAACCATGGTCCAACGTAGCATTGTGGCAAAGATTGTCTCCATATGAAAATCTACCATGGTCAATCATGGTTATCCATAGTTAATAACCATGGTCAACAATGGTCCAATGTCATATTGTGGAAAATATTGTCTCAACATGAAAATCAACCATGTTCAACCATAGTCAACCATGTTCAATCATGGTTAGCCATGGTGAACCATGGTCAAATGTTGCACTATGACAAATATTATCTCAATATGAAAATTAATCATTGTCAATCATGGTCCAATGTCACATTGTGACAAATATTTTGTTAATATGAACATCAACCTTAGTCAACTATCGTCAACCATGGTGAAACATGATCAATCATGAACAATCATGGTCTACTATGGTCAACCATGGTCCAACATAGAATTGTGAAAAAGATTTTCTCAATATGAAAATCTACCATGGTCATCCATGGTCAATCATGGTTATCCATGGTCAATAACCATGGCCAACCAGGGTCCAATCTCACATTGTGACAAATGTTGTATTAATATCAACATCAACCATGGTCAAACATTGTCAGCCATGGTCAACCATGGTCCAACGTCACATTCTAACAAATATTGTCTCAATATGAAAATCGACATGGCTAACCATGCTTAATCATGGCCATCCATGGTCAATAAACATGGTCATCCATGGTCAACCATGGCCCATTTTTTGTCACAATGTGATGTTATAAAATGGTCCAAAGTCACATTGTGTCAAAGAGTGTCTCAATATGAAAATTAACAATGGCCAACCATAGTCCAACGTTGCATTGTGTCAAAGATTGTCTCAATATGAAAATAAACCATGGTCAACAATGGTTAATCATGGTTAACCATGGTCAATAACCATGTTCATATTGTGACAAATATTGTATGATGGTCTAATGTCACATTGTGACAATTATGGCCATCCATGTTGAGTCATGGTCCAATATCACATTGTGACAACGATTGTCTCAATACGAAAATCAACCATGGTCAACTAGGGTCCCAAGCCACATTTTGACAAAAAATCACTCAATATGAAAATAAAATGATTGTTAACCATGGTCCAACATCGCAATGTGACAAATATTGTCTCAATATGAAAATCAACCATGGTCAACCATGTTTTTTTTAGGGTTTATAATTTTTATTATTGGGTTTATTCCTTGGGTTTACAATATTAATCTCTTAAGTTTAATATTATTTCCTTGGGTTTTTATTATTAATCCCTTGGGTTTCTTTGTGCCTTGGGTTTCTAATTTAAATCCCTTGAGTTTATTAATATAAGGGTTCATATTCTAAGGGTATAATATTATTGATATGTTTTATAATATTAATACTAGGTTTTAATATAAATCCCTCTGTTTATAATCCTTTGGGCTTATAATATAAATTCCCTGGGTTTTTTAAGCCCTTAGGTTTAAAATTATAATGCCTTGGGTTTATTAATCTTAATTTTTATATTCCTATGGTTTTATATAAATGTTAAGGTTCAATTTTATTCCTTTGGGTTAAAAAAAAAAATTAAGTTGGGTAGGAAAACATCTTCATCATCATGTCCAAATACATCACCCTAGTTGGGGCGAGGAATTAAACCGATGAATTCACATCAAGGCATATGTTAACATTGCACCTGATCACCGTGTATCCAAGAGCTCGTGGAACCTTGGGTTTTAAATATTAATCCCTTGGTTTTATAATATTAATCCTAAGGTTATACTCTACCAAGGAAGCCTATCATCTATTACAACAGCTGAACCCTGGCCCCACCAATCAAATATGGAAGAACATATGGTCTGCCAATCTCTAGCCCAAAGTTGCTACTTTTTTATGGTTTCTCAGTAAAATACGCATCCTCACATGGGAGAATATTTTTAAGCGGGGTTTTATGGGTCCTTCAAGGTGCCCACTCTGTCAGAACGACATCGAAACCATTGATCATTTGTTGGACCTCTACCCCACATCCAACACCTTTTGGGATAGGATTGAAATTCTATGCAGACGATCCAATTGAGGCAAGGGCAACATCACCAATACCATCATAAAATGGCAGGATAACCCTTACTCCAGCAACCTTCTGAATCATCTCTAGAAGTTGATAACTTGATTCTAAGACTACTCATCTGGAATATATGGAAAGAAAGTAACAACAAGATATTTAAAGACATTGCCTCAAATCGAGAGAAAATCTGGGCCAAACTACACAACAACTTAGAAGAAACTCTCGCCATGAATCACTGAGGGAAGGACGACCTCCCAATGACCAATGTTGAATGCACCATTTGGAACAACTGGCACATATGCATCAAGCCCCCTATGGACAACCCCTCAGTGCACTTGAACAATGGAACCCCCCCTCGGCTAGTTTCTTCAAATGCAACTTCGATGGAGCTTCTAAAGGCAACCAAAGGAAAGCAAGATGTGGGGGTATCTTCAGATATTCTCAAGGAAAACCCATCCACGCTTACTATGGAAACCTAGGGTGGGACAACAATAACTCAGCAGAGCTAGAGGCGCTCATCCAGGGTATCTCTAGAGCCATTGAGCTTAATTTTTTTCCACTGGAAGTGGAGGGAGACTCGAAAATCATCACTCATGGAGTCACCCACATTATTCTTGGCACTTCCTACTCAAAGGTTTCTACCAGTTGGAGGCTCGCCAATCGTCTCAATTTCCTGGAACAGTTGTTACAACACCACAGGGCCATTACCTTCCACCATGTGTGCAGAAAGGCAAACATAGTTGTTGATCTCTTGGCCAACAAAGGAGTGGATAGCCATACAAAACTATTTCACTCTAAATTATCTCATAATGGGGATGATACCTTGCATGAGAAATGCCAAACTCTCCTCCAAAAGGATCAACCTTCCTCGGATGCGGGTGACATGACGCGAACGTGCGAAGCCAGTTCATCCCATGCACAGGTTGATGAAATCATGCACCACTAGCTTTAACCTGATGCAAAACCTCCTCTCAGAAATCATTTTCATGAGCACTCTGATGCACTTGATATTCTGCCATACTCTAAATCACATGCAACCCCAAGTGAACTGTCCCAACTCACATATGCGAGCGTGCCACAAAATCACATAGCATCTGTGCTTGTGCCACAGTTCTTAAAAAGGTGTAGCCTTCCCTCACTTTGTCATCCTTGTGCTGCTCCAGTTGGCCTCTAAAGCCTTATTTGCCTTTGCCCTTTTGTAATATCTTGTTTTGGGGATATCTCTAAAACACGGAAAACTCCAACCAGAGATGGACTGGGAGGGCATTTACCGGATATTCTGCCTCTAAAAGAGGACGAGATCTGAAGGCTATCTGGCCCTTTCCAGACTTTGTCTAGGAGTGAAAGATAAACACACCAAGTGGTATAGAACTAGAATGCTCAAGAATATATAAAAATAACAGTGAATCAAACATATAATAACATAGACAGAATATACGGCAACTCGTCCAGAAACATAGAGAGGAAATGCTAAGCCATTTTATTAATATGAGATATATAATGAAATAAAATAGGTGATCAGAGTGATGGCACCTAATCTTGCTCAAGGCAAGTGAAGAAACACTCTCAGAAAATACAGGAAATGGCTGCTCTATGAACTGTGTCCCAGCTGCTGGAAAAATGCCGTGTAGCTACTACTGCTAGAATGAACTGAATATTAGGGGCTGATCCCCTTGCCAGAATGAGCTGAAAATTTGTAAACCTCCTCTACTCACCAATTCGGACAAAACCCAGAAACCATATCAAAAATAGCCGACCCCCAAAAATCACCTGAAAATACCTCCTCAGGGAATTACGCTGGCCTCCAAGGATCTGCGCAGAGGCTAAATGAGATTAGCTGAAACACTACCTCAAAATCCACCTAAATCCTCCTATGGGAAAAGTCTGATCCTTTTTTCAAAATCTCGGCTAAATCTCCTGCAGAATCCCGATCCGGAGCACCTCCAAAATGGACTGCGTCCTCTCTCCCAATGACTGCGCAGTCTCTATGAAAGCCCAGTTCTACAGCAAACCAAAACAACAAGACCTCTCACAAAATACTGAAGGAATAACCTTGCCCGAGCAGGCACTCGAATTCCCCCGGGGCTAAGGGTGAGATCTCCGACCGGAGACACTCAATGCACTAAACAGTGCTGCAGACAGGCTAAACAGCCAGCGTGCTCAAGAAGACAAAACGTCTAGCTCAATATCATCAACAACAGAATGAACCAAATGATAAGGCACCTCCTTATTTTATAATGTTGGCCTTCCTCCAATCCCAAGGCCATCTCCTCAACGTAGCCTCCATCTCTTTCCACGTGTCAAACCTCTCCTGCGCAGAAGCTTCTAGAGCTAATGTGAGCCCCCTCTCTACATGGTGCTTGGCCCCCCTTGGCTCTCCCCTTAAGTTACAACGTCATGCTACTAGGAAGATGTTTTATTTCACTTAAGTGAGTTAGACCCTCTCTACTCACTTTTTATTTATTTATAAACTATAGATGACAAAACTATACAAAATCGAATATTCCAATTAGCTGTCGCTAATTAGGAATATTATAGTCTCCCTCGGAAAAATGTTGCTTGTCCTCAAGAAACTGAAGTGATGGATGCTGCAAAATATTCTCACTCTCCAAAGTGGCATCCTCATCTGGAAAATTCTTCCACCTCACCAAGAATTCTCGGACTATCCTGCTCCGTAGCTGCCTCTCCCTGGTATCAATAATAGCCTCTGGCTACAACACCAAATGCCCCTCATCATCTGTGGGAAGTAGCTCCTCTATCACTATCACCTGCTACCCTAGCGCCTTCTTCAGGCATGAAACGTGAAAAATTTTGTGGATCTTGTTGCCTTGGGGCAGCTCCAACTCATACACAACCTGCCCAATCCTCCGTATCACCCTGTATGGCCCGTAAAAGCAGGGCTTGAGCTTCTCAGCTCCCTTCTACTTCAGTGAAGACTGTCGATATGGTTGTAATCGTAGGTAGACCAAGTCCCCTACCTCAAACTGTCTCTCCACCCAACCTCTATCGGCATACAACTTCTGTTGGTTTTGTGTTGTAGCCATATTGTACTTGAGAGCTCGGAGGATGTCCTGACTCTCTTGGATCCACATTTTGCCTCTAGGAGCCTTGCTAGCACCAAACATCACATCAGCAAAAGATAAGGAATGATACCCATACAAAGCATAAAACAACGACATACCAATGGAAATGTGATGTGTCGTGTTGTAGTAGTACTCCCCCAAATGCAACCATCTCAACCATGCTCACTGCTGCCCACTGACATAGTTATGCAAGTAGCCCTCCAGCCACTTGTTAACTATCTCCATCTGTCCTTCCGTTTATGGGTGATAACTAGTACTCGGTGTCAAATCCGTTCCCACCAGCTGGAAAAGCTCCTGCCAAAATCCGCCCATGAAGCGGCTGTCCCTGTCATTGATGATGGTCTTAGGAAGACCATGTAGCCCGAAAACCTCTCTGAAGAACATCTTGGCCACCTGTGTTGCTGTGTAATGCGCGGATATGGTGAAAAAGTGTGCATACTTTGTCAGTCGATCAACGACGACAAAGATACAATCCTTGCCCTACACCATGGGCAAACCTGTGATGAAGTCCATCGATATTCTCTCCCATTTCCCTTCCGGAATGGGAAGAGGCTGCAACAATTCTACGGGATGGCTCATCTCCCCCTTGTTCCTCTGACAAGCATCGCACTTCCTGATGTGCTGGAGTACGTCCTCCTTGAGGCCCTTCCTTGAGAACCTCACTCTAATGGCCCTGTAGGTTTTGGTAAACCCCTGATGGCTTGCCAATGGAGAATCATGTGATGCCTGGAGGGTGAAAATGTGAAGCTGGGTTACACTTTTTGCCCTTTTTTGAGAAAATTTTTTCATTTTTTTGGGTTCTTCAACTTTCTGCAAACTATAACAATTTTTCCGTGTAGAATTTCATTTTACGGTAAAAATAAAAGTTGTGAGAAATTTTGTTAGCTTTCTATTACTTATTTTTTGAAATTTTTTTATGCGGATTTGATATGTCAACTTAGCGTTTCTTTGAGTGTGTGTTTCTTAACAATCAAAGAATTCATAAGTAGTCATGTTATGTGGCAACGTTGTATTCATTGAAAATTCTTGTTTTTGAAAAAAAAAAATGTGTTACAACAATCTAGACAAAGTCTACTTTGGTTTCATCATATTTACAAAGCCAATGGATGCATATCATAATTACTAGAATTTTTTGAACTGGTCTAATACGAAAAACTGCGTATTTTTTATATGTTTCGTGTGGCAACAAATTTCTTAACATACAAGTTATAAACTAAAAATATAAAAGCTACCCATTACAGTCAACGGACCAATGTAATGCTCCATAATTTTTTAAATTTTTTTTACAATGTATTTTGGGAGATACAAAATTTTGATTTCACCGAATCACGATGACCCTCAAAAATTGTTTGCACTCATTTTATTAGAAAAATAATTAAAATTAATAAACGTTTACGAAATTTCATAAAATTTATATTTCCTGAAAGTAGATTCAATTCTGAAAATGCTTTTCTTGGTTCCGACAGTTAATTAACAAGTTTTCATGGAGTTTAATCAGTCCAAAGTTGCAGAACCGTTTTCAGAGCTTGGCTCTGCGTAATCAGTGACGTGATAGTTCGGCCGAACTATTAGCGACAGTTTGGCCGAACTATGTTTTCCGTTTATGGGCCGCTAAAACTAACGCCTTAATAGTTCGGCCGAACTTATTATCAAAAGTTCGGCCGAACTATTGTGTAATTTTCCGTCGGCCGGAATTTTTTGTGGAGCCCCCTACAAAACACACATTTCGCGGTCAATATAAATTTCCGCGAAATGATTCACAATTTTCGCATATTTCGCACTTCATTTCATCTTACAACTTGTTTTGAATTCAAAAATTTTTCTTCAAAGTTTGGGGTCAAAAAAATTTTTTGGAAGACATTTTCTGGAGGCGGCATGATTTTTCTTGGAGGTTCAAAGTTTGAATTTAAAAAACTTTTTTGGAAGACATTTTTGGAGGCGACGTGATTTTTCTTTGAGGTATGTACGTGTTTTGTGTTGAAATAAATCTTTTGAGCTTTTTTGTTCAAAAATTTTTCTTTACATTTTAAGATTTAAAAAAATTTTTTGGAAGACATTTCTTGGAGGCGGTGTGATTTTTCTTAGAGATATGTACGTGTTTTGGATTGGATTACGTATTTTTTAGAAAAGATTTTTTTAAATTAAATCTTTTGTGATATTGTTTGTAATTGAGTTATTGTCTAATTTTTTAAAGGAAATTTTTTAAACCTCATACCCTATTATCATGGGAAATCGAAGAACTTGTGTGAGAAAATATGATCGAAAAAGAAAGCCCGAGGAACGTAGAGAAGAGACGAGACAATATCGCCAAAGAAAGTTAGAGGCTCTCTCAAATATTGAAGAGGAAAATCAACCTCAAGCATAAATTGAAGCAGGTATGTAAATGTAAATATTACATGCTCTATTGATATATATTTAAAATTTCCCTAATGTAAAATGTAACGCTTAATTTTTATTTGATAAACTAGTTTGAAAAATATTTTGTTTGATGTACACAGACAGAGATATTCCTCAAAATATTGAAGAAGAAAATCAACCTCCAGCAGAAATTGAAGCAGGTATGTAAATGTAAATATTATGATCTATTGATATATTTTTAAAGTTTTCCCAATGTACAATGTGAAGCTTAATTTTTATTTGATGAACTAGTTTGAAAAATATTTTGTTTAATGTAAACAGACAGAGACACTCCTCAAAATATTGAAGAAGAAAATCAGCCTCAAGCAGAAATTGAATCGGGTATGTAAATGTAGATATTATGATCTATTGATATATTTAAAATTTTCCTAATATTTATTGACATATTTATTAATTTAGTTATTTATTGAATATGTACTATTTTTTCGAATATGTACAGATGAAATCACTATCGATAATGAGATGTTAGAAAATATCGACACTCGCACATATGGAGATAAAAAACCTGACTATTTTATACGATATCGTGTCGAGAAAATTTTGGATATGTTTTTCAAAACTGAGGTGACAGTTCAAGCTCAAATGTTGAAATGTCTCTTATCATCAAGGAAATTAAAAGAAGCGACGACACTATTGGGTATTCGAAAATCAGCCAAAGATAAAAAAATGAAAGAAGAGGTTATAAAAAATATGAGTAGTGCTATAGAGTCAATTAGGAGATCTAGAGATAAAAATGTTTCAAATATACGTAGAGGAATACAAATGGCAATGGTTTCACCAAGTACTCAAGAGAATCGTTTGAATCTAACATCTATGGCACGAGCACTGGGAACCTCGCGAAAAATTCTGCACAAACATCGAAAATTTCGACTGCAAATAGACGTAAATGATGAACTCGCTTGTTGGAGAGCTATTTGTAGGCAACCATACAAAGATAGACTTGGAGAAAATGTTAAAAAAATAATATATGAATATTGGAAGAACAATTCGCGTGTTTCACCAACTGCAAGACATGTGATGCGAAGAAAAATAGCACGAAATCAGTACGAAGAACATGAAAAACATCTCTTGGAAACCACTCAGATAGAGTTATTCAACAAGTTCAAAAAAGAGAATCGTCAAATTCATGTTTCACTCGGTGCTTTTGTTCAACAAAAACCATGGTATGTAAAACCTATCACCGTACGCGACACTTGTTGTTGCCGTTATCATGTGGAATTTGAGTTATATTATGACACATTCATTGATTTCGGTAGAACATTATGGAAGGATTCACCTCCTCCTTCCACTATCCGTGAATTCATATCTCAAATTCTATGTGAAAGAGAAAGCGATGAACTATTTTACAAAAAAGAAATGTGTTGGTGGTAAAAAATGCGATGATTGTGGAAATTTGACTAAATTTCAAAACAAATATCGTATTGATATAAATGATCAATCATTGTCCAACATGAAAGTGAAATGGAAGAGATATGAATATACCAGTACATCGATTCAAAGTGCGGATAGTGTTAAAAGAATCGAATTACGAGAAGACGAAATTTTTCTAATAGACTTTTTGAGAAAATTTGAAGCAGAAATTTACAAATACACCATGCATTCCCATAGAGCTCGATGGCAAGACTTGCAATTCAAAAAATCTCGTGAAGTTTTTCCACCAGGAACCATTTTGTCAGTGATTGATTTTGCAGAAAACTACACATTTGCTCCACAAAAAGAAATTCCGAGTGAATACTATCACTCTGACCAAGTCTCCATGCTCGTTCATATTCTATATAGACATGCTGAACAAAATGTCGATCATATAGAAAGCACGAGTGAAAATCGACATATCATTAAAGAATATCATTTTTATATCAATGACGATCGTACGCATGATACATGTTTTGTACAACATTGTTTTGGAAAAATTTATGATTCATTGAAAAATCGTGGAATAACATTCAATGAACATTGGATATGGTCAGACGGATGCGCAGGTCAATTCAAATATGCACGATCATTTTTTTGGTTGTGTCGTCTTCATAAGAAAACCTCCATTAAACATTGTTGGAATTTCTTTGAGACTGGCCATGGAAAAGGAGAACATGACGGTGCGGGAGCATGCATAAAACGAGTACTTCAAAGATATCAAATGAACCACTTTGCACGCCGACTTGCGAACGCTGAAGAAGTTGTTCAATGGTGCAAAAATGCTCTAAGCCATGAGATTAACCCATCACGAGAAGTGCAAAGGTACATTCAATTTAATTTATATTGGTAATCTAATTTTAAACATTGTACATTTATCATGCTATGATTATTTTTAATTGTATTTTGATATCATATTTACAAATTCTTTCTAATTTTCCATATAAAGGTTTTTCTGGCATATTGGAATCGGAGACGTAAATAGATCAATTGGAAATGAAGTTGGAACAATAAAAGGGATTCGAAAATTGCATTCAATTCAAACAAAATTGTCCACAAATGTGTTTGCATTGGATAAAAGAAAATATTCTTGTTTTTGTGATGTTTGCATAGACAACAAAAAATCCAATGACATCTGTGAAAACAAAATGTATGTGAACGATTGGAAACATACAGAGCTAAATACAAAGGGAAAAATGTCTGTTGCAATGATTGAAGAAATGGAATCAGAGGAAACTACAATATCATCCGATGGTGATCGAGTTTCTGATCTTGTTATAGAAGGTAACAATTGAATTACTTTTTAATGATTTAAAGATTTACAAATTTAAATTTAAATATGCATAATTAAATGTTAAATTTATTTTATTGTGCAGGAGATGTTTTTGCTGTAATTGCACCTATTGACAACGATGAAAATGTGAAGTATTCTTTGATGCGTTGCACTGAACAAAAAATGAAATTATTACAAGACTATAATGATCACGGATTTCAGTATGACAAAGGGTCTATTATACTGAAAGGTTATTTTTTCAAACAAACTCGTGAAAGTGGAGACTTTGTTTACTTCGAAGACTATGAACTTGATTCCATAAGTTGTCAATATAGTCACTTGGTGTGTGCAGCACGCATAAAGTTGATAGAAGTTCAATCAAAGAAAAAATCAAAAATTAAGAAATGGAATATGTCAAAATCCGATCATGAACGGATTATTGAGGATGGAATTCCATTAGAATTTTTTTGAGTGAAGTGTCAGGACAACAATTTATTATCTTTTAAACCTTTCGGTACTCAACTAAAAATTGAACTGCTTATGTTATTTGTGGTTTGCAAATGTTACAAATTGTTTGGGTACAAGCACGTGCTCTAGTTTCCACTGAAAATAGTTTTTCTATACATGTGCATTGATTAAAAATGTTAAATATGTATTGGATATATATATTCTAGAATGAAATTAATTGTTCTTGTATATTAATTGTTTTTGTATATGTTCTCAGACCATATGGTACAAACTATTTCACTTTATTTTGTAAAGTCAGATTCGGTCCCCATATGGCCTAGCCTCCAAGGGACGAGATAACAAGTGGTTGTCCCCACTTGCCCGAATCTCGGCTTTTAAGTACAATTTTACTGTTTATGTCGAGCATCTTACATGATGTCCTAGGCAAAGATAGATTCTCTTTGTTTCAAGTTTCTAGTAAAAGTTGTCACTGAATGCCCCGCTCGAACTCTTGTAGTAAACACCATACCTCATCTCTCTTGCTCTCCAATATTATTAGGTTTAATTAAATTATAACACAAAAATCGTTCTAGACATTATCAATAATTTTTTGCGCTTAAAGTAAAATCAATCAACATTATTAATCCAATGTCTTTACAAGTAATGTACCATCATACATGCAATTATATCAAATTAGAAATCAACATATACAATGAAATCAATGGGGATTGTCTTGTTGCAAGTAGTTCATCATTTCAATTTACCATATGTGCAAATGTAGGTTGAAACCATCCAAAACTTTAAGTTGTAAATTGAAACCATCCAAAACTTTAAGTCTTAAAACCCTTTCGATTATATATTGTGCATCATTAAAACATTTAACATTTAAAGTTCATTAAATATCACATGCAAAATGTAGATTGAAACCATCCAAAACTGGAGTTTTAAAAGCTTCACATGCCACATGCCAATTATAATTCAACAATCCAACAAAAACATTTAACAAATTAAATATCACACGCCACACTAAGACGACCACACTAAGAGGATTGGTGCACTTCGTTTGGAAGGAGTCAATATATGTCGTATTAGAGCGATTAGACAGAATTCGAAAAGGAAAGAGCTTGAACCAATTCAAGCAGACCCAGGATCGAATTGTTCTATGGAGCTTCATGAGAAGAGATATGTGAAAAGCATTGTAAAGCCATGCCAATTATAATTCAACAATGCAACAAAAACATTTAACAAATTAAATATCACACGCCAAAGTCGTTTCAAGTTTTTGGTAAAAGTTGTCGCCGAATGACCTACTAGAATATTATAAATACTCACTTTGTAAGATCATTTGGCATTCGAAAAAATTCGAAAGTCTTATACTGTCAATCAATTTAAAGTATCATTCACCATAGGGAGTGTAAAATATTCAATGTAGGTTGGTGACGATGCTCACTCCTAGCTTGAAGCAGCGCCAATGACCAATTCTTTAATGAATTCCAATGCACTAGACCAACGTTGGTTCAACCTACTTGGTTTTTCACGCAAGAAATTCCAAGGATGGACTTTCTATACAAACTGCTGAAATTGAAAAGCTTGACATGGAGATACGACAAGGTGAACAAAGACTTCAGGAACTCTTTATGGAAAGGGCTCACTTGAAGGAAAGAAGCACCACGTTGCGGGGTAAAGTCAAGAACATGGAAGATAAGATCAAGAGGGACTTTCTTGATCCGAAACCTATTGGTTTGAAGAAAGAAAATGCATGTGTTGGCACACTTGGAAAAGAAGACGACCACACTAAGAGGATTGGTGCACTTCGTTTGGAAGGAGTCAATATATGTCGTATTGGAGCAATTAGACAGAATTCGAAAAAGAAAGAGCTTGAACCAATTCAAGCAAGCCGAGGATCAAATTGTTATATGGAGCTTCATGAGAAGAGATATGTGAAAAGCACTGTTAAGCCAAGGGCTAGTTCGAAAAACATATTGGAAGAGGAAATGTTGAAGAAGATTGCGAAAGTAAGGCACAAGACAAGGAGGAATGATGATGAAAGTTCCTTGGACTTGAGATTCATGTCTACAACCGTACATGGGAAAAAGTTCTCTGCTTTGATAGACACGGGGGCTACCCATAGCTTCCTAAGTCGAAAGGCGGCTTCATCTCTTAGAAAGAGGAAGGCTAGCATCGAGAAAGAGTTGAGTGCTTTCAAGGCAGTCAACTCAAGGATAAAAGTAGCACGACTGGTGTCATGAAAAGCACACATGTGAGAGTAGGGTCATGGTTTGGAAAGATAGACTTAAGAGTCATTGCCATGGATGATCATTCTATGATGGACCATACCAATGATGGACCGAGACATGAACTCTTAATTCTTGTGATCAATCTTAAACTATTTTATGAAAGATAGATAAACCATTTAAATATTTAGCTCAAACTCTTGTAGTAAACACCACACCTCAAGTCTCTCTTGCTCTCCAATATTATTAGGTTTAGTTATTATAACACAAAAATCATTCTACATTGTCAATAATTTTTTGCGCTTACACTGAAATCAATGAACAGTATTAATCCAATGACTTTACAAGTAATGTACCATCATACATGCAATTATATCAAATCAGAAATCAACATATACTACATAATGAAATCAATGCGGATTGTTTTGTTACAAGTAACATTTCAATTTACCACGTGCAAATGTAGGTTCACATTCTATCATTCATGTAGTTTTAAAAACTTCAGATACCATTAGAATTATAATTCAACTATCCAACTAAAACATTTAACAATAAATATCACATGCCATGCCAATTATAATTCAATTATCCAACAAAAATATTTAACATTAAATATCAAATGTCAAATGTAATTCAATGACAACATTACTTCACATTCACATGCCAAAAGTACTAAAACCATCCAAAGAAAACTGAAATCAATGAACAAGTTATTAATCCAATGACTTTACAAGTAATTTACCATCATATGTATGCAATTATATCAAATCAGAAATCAACATATATAATGTAATGAAATCCAATGACTTTACAAGTAATGTACCATCATATGTATGCAATTATATCAAATCAGAAATCAACATATATAATGTAATGAAATCAATGGGGATTGTCTTGTTACAAGTAACATTTAAATTTACCACATGTGCAAATGTAGGTTCACATTCCATCATTCATGTAGTTTTAAAAACTTCAAATGCCATGCCAATTATAATTCAACTATCTAACAAAAACATTTCCAACAAAAATATTTAACATTAAATATCAAATGTCAAATGTAATTCAATGACAACATTACTTCACATTCACATGCCAAAAGTACTAAAACCATCCAAAGAACACTGAAATCAATGAACAAGCTATTAATCCAATGACTTTACAAGTAATGTACCATCATATGTATGCAATTATATCAAATCAGAAATCAACATATACTGTAATGAAATGTATGCAATTATATCAAATCAGAAATCAACATATACTGTAATGAAATCAATGGGGATTGTCTTGTTACAAGTAACATTTCAATTTACCACATGTGCAAATGTAGGTTCACATTCCATCATTCATGTAGTTTTAAAAACTTCAAATGCCATGCCAATTATAACTCAACTATCTAACAAAAACATTTCCAACAAAAATATTTAACATTAAATATCAAATGTCAAATGTAATTCAATGACAACATTACTTCACATTCACATGCCAAAAGTACTAAAACCATCCAAAGAAAACTGAAATCAATGAACAAGTTATTAATCCAATACAAGTTATTAAAAACTTCAAATGCCATGCCAATTATAATTCAACTATCTAACAAAAACATTTAACATTAAATATCACATGCCATGCCAATTATAATTCAACTATCTAACAAAAACATTTAAAACATTAAATATCACATGCCATGCTAATTATAATTCAACTATTCAACAAAAACATTTAACATATATGTCCAAAAATATGTCCAAAAAACATATTGTAATAAAATATGTCCAAAAATTGTAAATCTCACTCAAGTATCAAACTGTATCAAGTTTAACAAATTTTAAAACCATCTAAATTTTGAAATAAAATCAAATCTATTGTATGTCTTGTCCGTCAAATGGAAGATCTAGCCTCTGGGTCCCGGTTGGCTCGCTATCTTGTAAAGGGAAAACCTACATACACAATGTACATGTACTTGAACATTAAAATTTGAAGTTTTAAAAATTAACGAGAATATATATATCTAGAACTTCATGTAAAAAACAAAATATAACAAAAAAATCGCGCAAGACCTCGTAAGGTTGCCTCTCCGTTTGATGAAGAGTATCTGCCATAGAAACATCTGTAGTGGTAACCTGTACAATATACATGTACAGTTAAATATAAATTTATATATATATATATATATATACATAAATAATTTATATAAATTAAAAACTTTCAAATGAAAATGCACGTGTGTGTACATATATATAAACTTATTTGAACAATAATATTAAAAAAAAGAACTAAAGACAACTTCTTCAAATGTTGTGGATGTCCCTATCTCCGTCGCTAAAGTCCTCGGATTAAAAAAATCTTCTATACAAACCTAAATTCAAAAAATTTTAAATAACTCAAAATATAGATCTCTCTCTCTATATTTCAATTTTTTATGGAACTTTTTGAGGTAACATAAATTTTGAACTTGTGAAAAATTGTCCATACTTAGTCATCTCCCAATGAAGTAGAAGGTATATCTCCTAAAGAAGAAGAAGGTACCGGGATCCCAAAAACATCAGACGGAATCGGTACCTGTTAAAACATTTTATCGAATTATATATATACATACATGTACATGTGTGCCAACAATTATTTATTTTAGAGTCATTTAAAAAACACTAACATACATGTGCCAACATATCATGATGGGCAGACCCATCTGCATCGTTTGAGCCAGAGGTCCCGAACGTAATATTAACATTTTCATCACGCATCATGCCTGAGCACTGCAAATGGTGTTTTAACATATAATCATACATTTTTGTTAGATTTATGTACACATACAAATAAATGTATACATGTGTACATACACATGTATTTATTACAAATTGTACACATGTATATGTAAATATAATTTCAAATCCTAAGGTCACTAACACATACCGTTCCTGTGCCCTCTTCCTCACGAAAAATTAGGTCTTGCAGACCATTGCGACAATTTATTGCGTATGTTCGAAGATCTTCAACATTCATGTTGTAAATCTCCTCATCTGTATGATAAACAAAATTGGCACGTGCATATTGACGTGCTCTTTGTCGATTTAAGCCAAGATCGACTCCACTCACTCCGCTATGAACATTTTCAATCATAACATCTCTTGCTTCACGACTTATTTGAGAAGTCGCATCCATCTCTGATCGCAAGGTTTCGACTCGAGACGGTCGACTCACCAATGGCGGCTCAGGGCGAGGAAACTCCACATCTCGCTTTGCGCCCTTACGTTGACATAATCGACCTCTCCCCGGGCCAAAAATTTTTGAAGGAAGATCATTGTAGTCGGGTTTCATACCCTTAAAAAATTCTGCATAAAACATTTGTGCAAAATAAAGAGGAACCTCATCGTTCCATGGAAGCCTTCCAAAGGCCGCGAGATGTCGACTATACAAATATTTTGCTATGTCTGGGTGCTTGAAATACTGCACCTTCAACATCTTTCTTTTTGGCCCTTCCTTAAAATTAAACATTGACTTAGCGTCTTGTTTTGAAACTTGTTTTTTTATGTCCTGCCATTTATCGGGACCTATCACTGCTTCTCTTCTCTGTCTCATCACTTCTACAAACGAATCAGTGGTTGGCCCCAAATCTTTGTACACTTTTACCATTTCACTCAATGATTGTGTAACTATCCGTAGGCTTTGTCTACTCTCAGCAGGTAGAGTCAAATCCTGGAGATCTGTCTGCAATTTTGCATAAAGGCTTTGACACCTTTGTAAGGTGCATTCCACCATGTTCCTTTCCCATGGTATATCAGTAATCTCAGCCGGATAAGTTGTGCTAGGTTGACAGCCTTCTTCTTCAATGTAGCGCGCTGCCCTGCGTCTTTTTTGACCACTGGCTCGAACATTTTGAGCCTCTGCATCAATATATATATATAATTTCATATATTAGAAAAAACATGTGTAAAAAAAGTTGCAAAAATTTAATGAAAAAATATTGAAATTGATGGCAACCTTGATGTTGTTGGTTAACATCATCTCCAACATGACCCTGTTGAGAACCAGCCCCAGAATGATGCCGCTGAGAACCAGACCCACAACGACCCTGCTGAGAACCAGCCCCAGAATGATGCTGCTGAGAACCAGACCCACAACGACCCTGCTGAGAACCAGCAGCCATTGATTGCTGGCCTTCGGGGGAATAAATATCACCCCCTTCCGGCACCATGTTACCTCGACCGGTTGAACCTTGGCCACACTCCATTGATGGAGTAAAAAGCCTTCTCCTCTTGCCTCCTAAAAATTAAAATATGAAACTTGTTAACAACTAATTTCACTCACAAAGTTAGTAAAAAAATCAATTCCATATGTACACACATGTATGTAGATTTAAGATTATATTTAAATACCCTGAACATCCTCCGATCCCCGAGACTCATATGGGATTCGGTTGATCTTCGTCTTTCATCCTCCATGATGTATATCTATTGGTCAACATTCACAAAATAGATTTCAAAAAATCAATACCTCAGAGTAAAATCCAATTTGGGGATGTTAAATCCAATATGTTCTATATTTCTTACATTTCAGCCCTCCTATTTTTCTTTCCAACCAAGTTTTATAAAATAACATGAGAAGCAACATGAGACTTAGAACAATCATTTTCATTATCTATATGGAAGGCTACGTGTACTATATCCCCTTGAGCTTAAGGGTATGTAGTTTGTCAATTTTTATCATATATTTTTTGGTAAGTGTAAATGTTTTTTTTATCTATAGTACACGTCATGAGTTCCCCACTTTTACCTTATGTAAAGCATGATTCTAGGATTACTACATACCCCCACTTTTACCTTATAATCATTGGTGCCTAATGTGGGGTGGACAATTTAAATCAAGTTCGTATCAAAGTACAATTTAACTCATTTTAGTCAAGGTTAGTTAGAAGAATTAGCTATTGGTTTCCCTCCTTCCCTCCCTTCTAAAATAATTATGTTTTGCGGGTCAAAAAGCCAAAATATGGAGACAATTATCACCAAATCCAACGTACGATTATGCATGATGGAGACTATCTAACGCTTTCCCTTGTTAGAGAAAGTACATGAGCTCTATTATTTGAGCTAAGAGTCAGTTGTTTGAAGAGGCATGTTTTGTCAACTTGTTTGGTTGATGGTTTTGTACACCAATATGTAAGAGTACATGGACATATTCACATGATGTGAATTTTTTTTTCTTTGAAGGAGAAAATGATGTGTTTTCAGGTTGATGGTTTTGTTTGTGACAAGATGTCACAAGATTTTGGTGTAAGTGGTGGTGCTACTATTGAGGCATGATGTATGGTGACCAACACATCTTGATATCGTCGGAGATTGAGACAATGTTGTGTATAATGTTTGTGTTTCACATAAATAGACAAGAGGTCGTTGGTTCTTAAACCCTTATTATGTGATGAGGTGGCAACATCACATGATGGAGTGGGGAGAAATGGGGGTGCTTAAGGGGTATGAAGGATACTCTTCAACTCATGAAGCATCGGGCATGAATTGGTGGGATGACCTAATGTGTCTCAAAGGGCACACGGGGGACTAACCTTGTGTATTTTTGGTTGAAGGTTCTTTCTAAAATAAAAATTATAAATAACTATGGAAACTTGCATTAACAAATTATCCTACAAAAATTATTGTAGAAAATTTTCAAAATTGAAATGCAACCTTAAATTCCTTGCATTCTTTCATCAACTTTGTTAATAATTAGATAGTCTACTAGTTGACTATGTTACCATGCACAATGAATATTGTCTTTCCTAATGTTCATTGTGAAAATGAATCCTCACATTAATGTGATAGGATAACTTTCATCTCTCAAGTTACTAGGTCAAAGCATCCTAATGGGTAAATTAATTGTGAGATAAATTACAAGCATTAAATGTCAATCCAGGTTCTTATACTTCTAAAGTACACTTGCACAATATATGCTAAAGCCAAAAATATGGAGACAATTATCACCATTAACGTACGATTGTAGCCATGACGGAGAATATCACGCTTTCCTTGTTAAATATATTAACAAGGGAAAGCGCTCTAGAGAATTCTCCATCATATGTCATACGTTTATGATTATAGGTGAAAAAACTAAAAGAATCAACTTGTAGGGTCATTTAAATGGGGGGTGGAGAATTCCTGGGTCTTTGCAAATTCAAAGTATGGTGCATGTTGCATGAAGCAAGATGTTGAAAGTAGAGTTATGTTAGACACACATAAATGCAACAAATATGGAAATTTATACATGAGCTCTATTATTTCCTTTAATATGTGATCCATGCCTTTCTCTAATTCATATTTTTATCTCTTCTATTAATTATGTTATTCTTTCTATGTATTGTTCTAGTACAAGGGGGTGAAATAATTTCGTATCATTTTCTAAGTGGTGAGGTCGTTTGAATCTCCAATAGTTGTGTTGGTGTGGTGGGAACCATGCTAGGAGTTGGGCATTCCATTGATATGGTCAAGGTACTTAGTGTATGAGGAGCATCCAAAATTAGGCTGATTGGGATCTTGATGAGGGGGATATGTCACTTGATGCATGCAGTGATGATGGTATTTGATGAGTACAGGACACATATAGATAAGATGAGTGTCTTTAACATAGAGCACTCAAGGACATGCCAAATACTAATTAACCGAGTTCGTGACATAATAAATGGTGGAAGAGGAATCATCAACATATGAGGTTGGTGTAAGTGGTGGTGCTACTATTGAGGCATGATGTATGGTGACCAACACATCTGATGCTCCGTCGGAGATTGAGACAATGTCGAGTGTATAATGTTTGTGTTTCACACAAATAGACAAGAGGTCGTTAGTTCTTTTAAACCCTTATTACGTGATGGTGTAGCATCATGATGGAGTGGGGAGAAATGGGGGTGCTTAAGGGGTATGAAGGATACCCTTCAACTCATGAAGCATGGGGCATGAATTGGTGGGATGACCTAATGTGTCTCAAAGGGCACACGCAGGACTAACCTTGGGTATTTTTGGTTGAAGGCTCTTTCTATTAAAATAAAAATTATAAATAACTATGGAAACTTGCATTAACAAATTATCCTACAAAAATTATTGTAGAAAATTTTCAAAATTGAAATGCAACCTTAAATTCCTTGCATTCTTTCATCAACTTTGTTAATAATTGAATAGTCTACTAGTTGACTATATTACCAAATGCAATGAATATTGTCTTTTCCTAATTTTCATTGTGAAAATGGATCCTCACATTAATGTGATAGGATCTTTTTCATCTCTCAAGTTACTAGGTCAAAGCATCCTAATGGGTAAATTAATTGTGAGATAAATTACAAGCATTAAATGTCAATCCAGGTTCTTATAATTCTGAAGTACACTTGCACAATATATGCTAAAGCCAAAATATGGAGAAAATTATCACCAAATCCAATGTATGATTATGCATGATGGAGAATATCTAGCGCTTTCCCTTGTTAAATATATTAACAAGGGAAAGCGCTAGAGATTCTCCATCATGCATAATCGTACGTTTATGATTATAGAGTGAAAAAACTAAAAGAATCAACTTGTAGGGTCATTTAAATGGGGGGTGGAGAATTCCTGGGTCTTTGCAAATTCAAAGTATGGTGCATGTTGCATGAAGCAAGATGTTGAAAGTAGAGTTATGTTAGACACACATAAATGCAACAAATATGGAAATTTGTACATGAGCTCTATTATTTCCTTTAATATGTGATCCATCCCTTTCTCTAATTCATATTTTTATCTCTTCTATTAATTATGTTATTCTTTCTATGTATTTTTAGTACAAGGGGGTGAAATAATTTCTTATCACTTTCTAAGTGGTGAGGTCGTTTGAATCTCCAATAGTTGTGTTGGTGTGGTGGGAACCATGCTAGGAGTTGGGCATTCCATTGATATGGTAAAGGTACTTAGTGTATGAGGAGCATCCAAAATTAGGCGGATTGGGATCTTGACGAGGGGGATATGTCACTTGATGCATGCAGTGATGATGGTATTTGATGAGTAAAGGACACATATAGATGAGATGAGTGTCTTTAACATAGAGCACTCAAGGGAATGCCATATACTAATTAACCGAGTTCGTGACATAATAAATGGTGGAAGAGGAATCATCAACATATGAGGTTGGTGTAAGTGGTGGTGCTACTATCGAGGCATGATGTATGGTGACCAACACATCCTGATATCGTCGGAGATTGAGACAATGTCAAGTGTATAATGTTTGTGTTTCACATAAATAGACAAGAGGTCGTTGGTTCTTAAACCCTTATTACGTGATGAGGTGTCAACATCACATGATGGAGTGGGGAGAAATGGGGGTGCTTAAGGGGTATGAAGGATACCCTTCAACTCATGAAGCATGGGGCATGAATTGGTGGGATGACCTAATGTGTCTCAAAGGGCACACGCGGGACTAACCTTGGGTATTTTTGGTTGAAGGCTCTTTCTATTAAAATAAAAATTATAAATAACTGTGGAAACTTGCATTAACAAATTATCCTACAAAAATTATTGTAGAAAATTTTCAAAATTGAAATGCAACCTTAAATTCCTTGCATTCTTTCATCAACTTTGTTAATAATTGAATAGTCTACTAGTTGACTATATTACCAACTGCAATGAATATTGTCTTTTCCTAATGTTCATTGTGAAAATGGATCCTCACATTAATGTGATAAGATCTTTTTCATCTCTCAAGTTACTAGGTCAAAGCATCCTAATGGGTAAATTAATTGTGAGATAAATTACAAGCATTAAATGTCAATCCAGGTTCTTATATACAGTGTCAACCTGCTTCTACAGTACACTTGCACAATATATCTTAGAAGCCAAAATATGGAGACAATTATCACCAAATCCAACGTACGACTATGCATGACGGAGAATATCTAGCGCTGTCCCTTGTTAAATATATTAACAAGGGAAAGCGCTAGAGATTCTCCATCATGCATAATCGTACGATTATGCTTATAGAGTGAAAAAACTAAAAGAATCAACTTGTAGGGTCATTTAAATGGGGGGTGGAGAATTCCTGGGTCTTTGCAAATTCAAAGTATGGTGCATGTTGCATGAAGCAAGATGTTGAAAGTAGAGTTATGTTAGACACACATTAATTACTGTATAATGAGAGAGAGAGAATTTTGTTCATGGCTCTATTAATTCATACAATACTAATAGTAGTCCATTTGCCTTTTCTAATTCATACCTTTATCTCTTCTATTAATTATGTTATTCTTTCTATGTATTGTTCTAGTACAAGGGGGTGAAATAATTTCGTATCATTTTCTAAGTGGTGAGGTCGTTTGAATCTACAATAGTTGTGTTGGTGTGGTGGGAACCATGCTAGGAGTTGGGCATTCCATTGATATGGTCAAGGTACTTAGTGTATGAGGAGCATCCAAAATTAGGCTGATTGGGATCTTGATGAGGGGGATATGTCACTTGATGCATGCAGTGATGATGGTATTTGATGAGTACAGGACACATATAGATAAGATGAGTGTCTTTAACATAGAGCACTCAAGGGCATGCCAAATACTAATTAACCGAGTTCGTGACATAATAAATGGTGGAAGAGGAATCATCAACATATGAGGGTGGTGTAAGTGGTGGTGCTACTATCGAGGCATGATGTATGGTGACCAACACATCCTGATATCGTCGGAGATTGAGACAATGTCAAGTGTATAATGTTTGTGTTTCACATAAATAGACAAGAGGTCGTTGGTTCTTAAACCCTTATTACGTGATGAGGTGGCAACATCACATGATGGAGTGGGGAGAAATGGGGGTGCTTAAGGGGTATGAAGGATACCCTTCAACTCATGAAGCATGGGCATGAATTGGTGGGATGACCTAATGTGTCTCAAAGGGCACACGCGGGACTAACCTTGGGTATTTTTGGTTGAAGGCTCTTTCTATTAAAATGAAAATTATAAATAACTATGGAAACTTGCATTAACAGATTATCCTACAAAAATTATTGTAGAAAATTTTCAAAATTGAAATGCAACCTTAAATTCCTTGCATTCTTTCATCAACTTTGTTAATAATTGAATAGTCTACTAGTTGACTATATTACCAACTGCAATGAATATTGTCTTTTCCTAATGTTCATTGTGAAAATGGATCCTCACATTAATGTGATAGGATCCTTTTCATCTCTCAAGTTACTAGGTCAAAGCATCCTAATGGGTAAATTAATTGTGAGATAAATTACAAGCATTAAATGTCAATCCAGGTTCTTATACTTCTGAAGTAAACTTGCACAATATATGCTAAAGCCAAAATATGGAGACAATTATCACCAAATCCAACGTACGATTATGCATGACGGAGAATATCTAGCGCTTTCCCTTGTTAAATATATTAACAAGGGAAAGCGCTAGAGATTCTCCATCATGCATAAGCGTACGTTTATGATTATAGAGTGAAAAAACTAAAAGAATCAACTTGTAGGGTCATTTAAATGGGGGGTGGAGAATTCCTGGGTCTTTGCAAATTCAAAGTATGGTGCATGTTGCATGAAGCAAGATGTTGAAAGTAGAGTTATGTTAGACACACATAAATGCAACAAATATGTAAATTTGTACATGAGCTCTATTATTTCCTTTAATATGTGATCCATGCCTTTCTCTAATTCATATTTTTATCTCTTCTATTAATTATGTTATTCTTTCTATGTATTGTTCTAGTACAAGGGGGTGAAATAATTTCGTATCATTTTCTAAGTGGTGAGATCGTTTGAATCTCCAATAGTTGTGTTGGTGTGGTGGGAACCATGCTAGGAGTTGGGCATTCCATTGATATGGTCAAGGTACTTAGTGTATGAGGAGCATCCAAAATTAGGCGGATTGGGATCTTGATGAGGGGGATATGTCACTTGATGCATGCATTGATGATGGTATTTGATGAGTACAGGACACATATAGATAAGATGAGTGTCTTTAACATAGAGCACTCAAGGGCATGCCAAATACTAATTAACCGAGTTCGGGACATAATAAATGGTGGAAGAGGAATCATCAACATATGAGGTTGGTGTAAGTGGTGGTGCTACTATTGAGGCATGATGTATGGTGACCAACACATCTTGATATCGTCGGAGATTGAGACAATGTCAAGTGTATAATGTTTGTGTTTCACATAAATAGAGAAGATGTCGTTGGTTCTTAAACCCTTATTACGTGATGAGGTGGCAACATCACATGATGGAGTGGGGAGAAATGGGGGTGCTTAAGGGGTATGAAGGATACCCTTCAACTCATGAAGCATGGGGCATGAATTGGTGGGATGACCTAATGTGTCTCAAAGGGCACACGCGGGACTAACCTTGGGTATTTTTGGTTGAAGGCTCTTTCTATTAAAATAAAAATTATAAATAACTATGGAAACTTGCATTAACAAATTATCCTACAAAAGTTATTGTAGAAAATTTTCAAAATTGAAATGCAACCTTAAATTCCTTGCATTTTTTCATCAACTTTGTTAATAATTGAATAGTATACTAGTTGACTATATTACCAACTGCAATGAATATTGTCTTTTCCTAATGTTCATTGTGAAAATGGATCCTCATGTTAATGTGATAGGATCTTTTTCATCTCTCAAGTTACTAGGTCAAAGCATCCTAATGGGTAAATTAATTGTGAGATAAATTACTTGCATTAAATGTCAATCCAGGTTCTTATACTTCTGAAGTACACTTGCACAATATATGCTAAAGCCAAAATATGGAGACAATTATCACCAAATCCAACGTACGATTATGCATGACGGAGAATATCTAGCGCTTTCCCTTGTTAAATATATTAACAAGGGAAAGCATGGCAAACCCATCATCTATAATGCGTCGTTTATATTATAAATTAAGAAAAACTAAAAGAATCAACTTGTAGGGTCATTTAAATGGGGGTGGAGAATTCACGGGTCTTTGCAAATTCAAAGTATGGTGCATGTTGCATGAAGCAAGATGTTGAAAGTAGGATTATGTTAGACACACATAAATGCAACAAAATATGGAAATTTGTACATGAGCTCTATTATTTCCTTTAATATGTGATTATGCCTTTCTCTAATTCATATTTTTATCTCTTCTATTAATTACATGTTATTCTTTCTATGTATTGTTCTAGTACAAGGGGGTGAAATAATTTCGTATCATTTTCTAAGTGGTGAGGTCGTTTGAATATCCAATAGTTGTGTTGGTGTGGTGGGAACCATGCTAGGAGTTGGGCATTCCATTGATATGTAAAATATCAATGGAATGCCCCCACAAATGAGTGAGCAAGAAATTGTGAACCTAAAAGAACAGTGAAAAATTAGTAGAACTTTTGCTCAACATAGATCAAGATATTGAGAATGAAATATTAGTTCATGCATTGCTAGGTGTATCGATAAGTCAAACCCCTGATATCATAAGATATATTAAGAATCAAAAAGTCATAGCGCTTGTTGGTTTTGGTAGTATCCATAGGTTCAACGATCAAAGATTATGAAAGTATTTGAGTCATTTTGTGTGCCCAATGGAAAATTTTGAAGTATCAGTCGCTAACAAAGGAAGTATTTATTGTGGAGGACAACACTATAAAAATAAAACTTAGTATAGGAGAGTTAGATACTATAACTTATCAAGCCCCATGTATGCCATTCCTTTGGGAAAAGTAGATGTGGTTCTAGGGATTAAATGACTATGAACTTTGCGTATAGTTATACAAACTATAATGAATTATTTATGAGATTCAAATTATATGGAAGTGATTATGAACTCAATGGGCTAAGTTCTCCACTTTCTCAAATGATCAACTCACACAGAAGGGAAAATTTCCTAGAAAAGAGTTGTCGTGGAGTCATTGCTAAAATTTAATTGATGGAAGTGAAGTAGAAATATAATATTCCATTAGAACTAAAATGATCTACCTCTGGCTAGAGATCATGAACATCAAATTGAGCTCATACATAGAAGTACAACTCGTTATAGAAGATCTTATAGAATAATAAACATCTGATCTGAAAATTTTAATTTGGTTATGTGATTTCACTGACTATTTTAGGGGTTTACAAATCCCCAAGTCCCCAAGATGGGAAAACATTGGACATGGCCCCAGATAGTGAATTAAATCAATGTGCTACATCGGTTTCCCCTTTTCTGAAATTTGGAAGTTCTGTTTTTAAACCTGTAACAATTTCCCTATTTGGGGAGGCACAGCCCACATGGGGGGGTTGCTGCCATTGTTGTTTACTGTACTAGACAATATATGATTATGAAAACACTGATTAATTTTACACCATATTTGGATCTTTATATCCATAGTTGACGTCGGAAAAACATGTGCTCATTAATCTTCTTAGCAGCTGAATCTGCAACTTTCCAAATTTTAGGGCAGAACCTTTGTTTTGATAAGGAAAAGCAGTTCCTTGTTCTGGGTTTGGATAGAATAGAAACAAATTCTAATTTGCAATTTTCACTACTCGACATATTAGCTGATAAATTTAAAATGCATGCTAACTAGTCAAATCTTATTGCTCACAAAATGACAAAAGTAGACCTGGATAAAATCAACTCAATCAACTTCTTAATCATTAGACTCATGGCCCCTTCTGTTTTGCGAGAGTAACACTATGTGAATAAGTGCAAATATGACTTGGAATGTGATCTTGATTGTGACAATACATCAAGATTTCCACCTAGATGCTATATGATTTGATAAGCTATTTAATAATTTGGAAGAATGTTCTACAAATTGATATCTAAGACAGATTTCCTGTTGCCTTCAAACTAGAGGAAGAATGTAGGGAAATGGTGGACTTTCATTCGATTGATCTGGGATAGTACTTTGCAGATGAGGTATGAGTCATTTTAAGCATATTAAACTATTGGCGCTCTGCCTGATCATTTTTGGAATATGAAGGCAACATTCTTGTTTTCCATTTACATACAAGAATTCAGATTTTGAATTGTCTTCTACACATTTATTGAAGATTCTAGAAATTAACAAGAATTTATTAAATCAAACATTGAAAAATACAGGAAAATTAATACCAAGACATGCTTAAGTTCTATTTTCTTGCAGTTTCAAGAGGCTTATTAAATTACTTTGAAATTATATTTTCATGACAGTTTGAAATTAAAAATGTTGTTTGAAGACTTACCACTCAAAATGTATTGGCGCGTTGAACCTCGACCGGATGCAACAGAACCTCGACCAGCGATCGATCTTAACGGTGGCGCAGCAGAACCTCGACCAGCAATCGATCTTAACGGTGGCGCAGCAGAACCTCGACCAGCAATCGCCCGGAAATCGCCCAGCGCAGCAGAATCTCGACCTGCAAACAGACGCGTGAAAAAACCTCGCCCAGCGAAAAAACCTCGACCTGCAAACAGACACGCGAACCTCGCCCAGCGCGCGGAAAACAAACAGACGCGTGAACCTCGCCCAGCGCGCGGAAAACAAACAGACGCGCGAAAAAGATCAAAACAGTAAACTGACAACCTTCGCGGGCGATTTATTTATAAAAACGGAGTTCGGCCGAACTACCATTGCCGGTTTTCCAAACCTCCGGCAAAAATTCTGTTTACTGGGCCGTCATAGTGCCGTCAATATAAACGGATTCAAAAGTTCGGCCGAACGTACTAAAATAGTTCGGCCGAACTATTGCCGAAAAATTTTTTTTGCCCCCGATTCTCACAAAAGTGTAACCCAGCTTCACGTTTCCGCCCTGGAGTATCTTCTGCTTAAGTTGAGATCCCTCAGTCAAGAAGATCCTGTCCCTGTAATAGATTATCTCATCAACCACCTTGTACCTGTCATCCGCTACCTGTCCATCCAGCACCTCACATGCAAATCTGTCCTTGGAGTACTCCACTAAAAGTCGAGCCCTCCAATCTGTATCCAAGCTCATAAGAGATAACGTGGCTGGTCTACGTGAAATGGCATCTGCTACCACGTTATTATTACCCTTGACATACTCAATGTCAAATTCATATGCTTGGATCTTACTGATCCACTTCTGCTGCCTCTCCTGTAGCTGCTTATGCTCCAAAAAGAACCTGAGGCTGTTGTGGTTAGCCCTCACCCTGAACCTGTTCTCTATCAAATACTGCCGGAATTTGGCCAAGGCATGCATAATGGCCAACATCTCCTTGTCATATATAGAATAAAACCTCTCATGCGGAAGGAGCTTTTGGCTCTCAAAAGCTATAGGGTGTCCCCCCTGCATCAATACTACGTCAATCCCCTCTTCCAACGCATCACACTCCAAGACAAATGGTTGTGTAAAATCTGGCAACGCAAGCACTGGGCAGCTACTCATTACCTCCTTGAGCCTATCAAAGGCTCGCTGCGTTGTATCTGACCAACTGAATGCCCCCTTCTTCGTCAAATCTGTAAGGGGTGCAGCAAGCTATGAGAAACCTCTGACGAACTTCTTGTAATAGGTACATATACCAATGAACCCTCAAAGTTCCATCACGTTCCTCGGCTCCGGCCAATCCCCGATGGCTCTAATATTCTCCTCATGGACCCTCACTCCATCCACTCCAATAATGTGACCCAAATACAACATTTCCGTCATCCCAAACTCACACTTGGAGAGCTTAGCATAGAACTTTTGCTCTTCCAAGATGCGTAGCACTGCCTCTATATGCTAGAGATGCTCCTCCCAAGTCCTGTTATATGTAATTATGTCATCAAAGAAGACCAATACAAACTTCCTCAGATGACTGTGGAAGATATGATTCATGCAAGACTGAAAGGTGGCTGGTGCATTGGTTAGCCCAAAAGGCATAAATAAAAACTCAAAGTGCCATTAATGACACCTGAAGGCAGTCTTGGGAATGTCCTGTTCCCTCATGTGAATCTAATGGTACCCTAATCTCAAATCAATCTTCGAGAAGAACTTGGCTCCTCTCAGCTCATCCATCAACTCATCGATTCTGGGTATATGATACTTGTTCTTCAGGGTCTTCTTGTTCAGGGCCTTGTAATCAATGCACATCCTCAAGGTGTCGTCCTTCTTCTTCACCAACACTACAGAAGAAGCAAACGGACTCGTGCTCGGTCTGATGTGTCCAAGAGCTAGCAACTCTTGGATGGCCCACTCAATCTCATCCCGGTAGGCTTTGGGATGCCTATAGGGGGTAGTGATCACCGCTTGAATACCCTGCTTAAGCTCAATGGTGTGCTCAAACACTCAGTCCGGTGGCCGACCTGGTGGTATATCCCCAAACACTGCATGGTACCTGTCAAGGATGGCCTGTATATCTGGATGAACTGCTCGACCGGTGGTCTCTGCCTCTGATGCCCGCAACTCAATCACCCACTCTATGTCTCCCTTCTGGAATTCTGCCTCCATCCGGTGTGTTGAAACTGTTTGAGGTGGGTAAGTGTGCATCCCGCGGATCTTCTCATGCTTCCCGGTCTTCTTGTCATCCCACTCCATCTCTAAGGCCTCCCAATCCATGGTGACCTTCCCCAGAGTAATCAACCACTAAACACCCAGTACCACATTGGTATCTAGTATGTTGACCATGAAGAAGTGGTCGGTCACGGTGTAAGTACCCATAGTCACTGCCAACTTTGGAACATACCAGGCACACTGCATCGTCTGGGCTCCTGGGACCAAAACTGAAAATCCATCAAAGCTCAGTCGGTATACCCCTCCGCTCGACCATATATGAATCAATAAAGTTGTGGGTCACCCCACTGTCAACCAAGACTGACACTCGCTGGCCACATACTGTCCCTCGCACGCGCAACGTCAAATACTTAGGAACTCCTTGCAAGGCTGCAAGGGTCCCTCCTGTGGGTGAAAAAGCTGCACCTCCTGTCCCTGGAGGTGGAGGTAGAAACTGATCCTGGGCCGTCTGAATATCTCCTGCCTCCTCATCATCCTCCTCATCCTCTTCCCCACTATCATCGGAGAAGACCTTAATGAAGTGTGATTTGCCAGCAGCACACCTATTCCCTGGTGCCCACAGCTCCTGACAAGTGAAGCACAACCGCTTCTTCTTCAACTCCCTCCTGGCATCATCATCTATCTGAGCCTGTCTGGGATTCCCCTTTGGAGGAGGAACCCTCACATCCTTCCCCTTGGGCTGGAAACCCTGTCTCTGGGGGTAAGGTGTCCGCCTCCTGGGAAATGCATCCTGTAAGTCCCTGGTCTTGCTGATAGCATCCTGGAGAGTAGCTGATCTAGTAGATCTGAATAGACCTCGAAGTGGCTCTGCCAATCCCTACACAAACATATAGATCATCCGTGTTGCGGATAGATCTAGCACCATCATCGAAACCCTCAAGAAATCTGCAATGTATGTCTCTGGGCTCCCTGTCTGCTTAAGCCTCGTCAGCTCAACAAAATGTTGTTCTGGATCCCTCCGGTCAAAATGCTCCATCAACCTCCTGGTAAACTTGGCATATGTCATCACTGTAGAATGCCCGAGTGTGACCATCCCATGGAACCACCAGTCCTGGGCCTCACCATCCAAATGTAATGTCGCCACCTTGATGGCCTCCATCTTTGACATCTGGTTAAGCTGGAAATAGATGTCTAGCTTCTCCACCCAAGACTTTGCTGAACTGTTTTATGAGCCATCAAACGTAGGCAAATGGAATCTGCTAGATGTACGGTGGGAATCTCCATCATGGTAATGTCAGTGCCCTCTATGATGGTCGCGGGGTCTATTGTCCCGCTAGAGCTGAAAAAAATCACGGAATGAGAGAGCATCCCTGAACTCCTGCCCATAAGCCTGATACTCTGCAAAATTATCACCCATGTGTCCAAGCTCTGCCTCCTGCTAGGCTCCTACCCTTATGTCTGCTCCCAAGAAAGTGGGCATAGTAGAGCGGGTAGGTGCTCATGAAGCCATCGGCTGAATAGTATCACACTGAGCAGCACCCTACTCCGGAAAATGATGGGATGTACCTGATCCCTCTCCTACCTGGAAAACCTGTGGGGTCTCACGCTATCTAGCCTCCACAGTGGTGAATCTCTAACCCATCACCTCAATCTGTCTGGCTAAATCCTACACCAATTTGAGGAGTGCCTCCCCAAACTGTTTGGACTTTGTGTCATCTACCATCGACCCTCTCTAGACTGAATCTAATACAGGCTCCTCCTGCTTTGCATCTGTCACAAGCTCTCTCTCCTGCTCTGTGTCCAGCACCCAAACATAGTCTCCCTCTCCGTAGGTGTTCTCCAACTTACGCTCACGGTCTCTATACTTCCTGCCTCTGTAACAAATATATGGTCTCTTCCCCAGTGTCATAGACCATAGGCTGAGCCAGAACTATGCTCTGATACCACAGTAATATCTCGTTTCGGGGATATCTCTAAAACACGACAAAATCCAACCAGAGATGGACTGGGAGGGCATTTACCGGATATTCCGCCTCTGAAAGAGGACGAGATCCGGAGGCTATCTGGCCCTTTCCAAACTCTGTCTAGGAGTGAAAGATAAACACACCAAGTGGTATAGAACTAGAATGCTCAATAATATATAAAAATAACAGTGCACCAGACATATAATAACATAGACAGAATATACAGCAACTCGTCCAGAAACATAGAGAGGAAATGCTAAGCCATTTTATTAATCTGAGAAATATAATGAAATAAAATAGGTGATCAGAGTGATGGCACCTAATCTTGCTCAAGGCAAGTGAAGAAACACTCTCAGAAAATACAGGAAATGGCTGCTCTATGAACTGCATCCTAGCTGTTGGAAAAATGTCGTATAGTTACTACTGCTGGAATGAATTGAAGACTAGGGGCTGATCCCCTTGCCAGAATCAGCTGAAAATATGCAAACCTCCTCTACTCATCAATCTGGACAAAACCTAGAAACCATATCAAAAATAGCCGACCCCTGAAAATCACCTGAAAATACCTCCTCAGGGAATTACGCTAGCCTCGAAGGCTCTGCACAGAGGCTAAATGAGATCAGTTGAAACACTGCCTCAAACTCCACCAAAATCTTCTTGTGGGAAAAGGCTGATCCTTTGCTCAAAATCTCGGCTAAATCTCCTGCAGAATCCTGATCCGGAGCACCTCCAAAATGGACTATGTCCTCTCTCCCAGTGACTGCGCAGTCTCTATGAAAGCCCAGCTCCGCAGCAAACAAAAACAGCAAGAACTCTCACAAAATACTGAAAGAATAACCTTGCTCGAGCAGGCACTCAAAGTCCCCCGAGGCTAAGGGTGAGATCTCCGACTGGAGACACTCAATGCACTAAACAGTGCTGCAGACAGGCTAAACAACCAGCGTGCTCAAGAAGACAAAACGTCTAGCTCAATATCATCAACAACAGAATGAACCAAATGAGAAGGCTCCTCCTTCTTTTATAATGTTGGCCTTCCTCCAATCCCAAGGCCATCTCCTCAATGTAGCCTCCATCTCTTGCCACGTGTCCAACCTCTCCTGCGCAGAAGCTTCTAGAGCTAACGTGAGCTCCCTCTCTACGTGGTGCTTGGCCCCCATTGGCTCTCCCCTTAAGTTACAACATCATGCTACTAGGAGGATTTTTTATTCACTTAAGTGAGTTAGACCCTCTCTACTCACTTTTTATTTATTTATAAACTATAGACAGCAAAACTATACAAAATCGAATATTCCAATTAGTTTTCGCTAATTTGGAATATTACACCTTTCCATTCTGTTATTGCCTTAGTTTCCCTGTGCCCCCCCCCCTAGCTGTGCGCTCTCCCTCTTATGCACCACCTTATTGGTGCAAGCTTGTCGGGAGCCTCTCCCGATGTTTTCTTTCAGGCTGCGTACTCCTAGCAGTGCACCCCCTGGCTGTGTGCTTCCCTCCAGAATTCCCTGCTTCTTCAAATTCATCCCGCTGTGTGCTTTTTGAGGCAGGATCCCTCGTTGCGCACCCCCCTTCTGTGCACCCCCTGTTTCATAACTCTCTATTGCGCACCCCCCTGTTTTGCTTCTCTGTTGCGCGCTCCCCTGTTGAGCACATCACCGCTTTTAGCCAAACCTCTATCTCTCTATCTTTTAGGCCCCCCATGCCTCTGTGTCAGTGCTAAAAGACCATTAGGGGTAGCCAAAGAGGTGTGTTCTAGGGTCGCTATCAACGCAGTTCGGATCATTTTTTGGAATCCATTGAAGGCTCCTCTTCTGGAAGCCATGACAAGGAGGCACCACAGTAGTCTAAGTGCAACCACGAGGAGATCGACTTAGCTCAGGAGAATCAAAGTGGTAGAAGAGGTCCCAAGAAGTCCACCATTGTGCACTCCAAGCAGCCCACACCTCGAAAATTCAAGCCTCTCCTGGTTCAAGAGGCCTCGAGGGAGGATAAAGATGTATGGAGCATGGACTCGGACGGAGTCTAGATGCGAGTTCCCAATGCTGAGTACCCAGTTTCTCCCATCCTCTACGCACCCGCAACAAATCCCCTGCGCATGCCTTCCAATGAGGAGGAGGCCATTGTGCAGGAATATGGTTGTCTCATTGAGGAGGAGGACCCTGCTACTGAGGATGATGAAGGAAAACCACGATTGTGTTGCTGCTCGGCTATTTTCTGTTTTCTGTTTTTTTAGCACGTACTACAGATATTTTGTTTTTATATGTGTCACGACACACTATAAATATTGACTATTTCAGGCTTTTAAGGGGTTGGTTTCCTTCTAGGAGGAAGCCCCAAACCTGTGCTATTTTGAAATCCTCTAAGGCTAGGATTGGATAAGAATCGCTTACCATCTCAACTTGATGCCTATGTAAAGTTTTCTTTTGATCTAATATAGTTTAGCCTAACTTATAAAAAAATTATATTAATCCCAAGGTTTATAAATTTAATGTTAGGTTTTAAGATTGTCTCAATATGAATATCAACCATGGTCAACCATGGTCCAACATCGTATTGTGAGAAATATTTTCTCAATATGAAAATAAATCATGGTCAACCGTGGTCAATAACCATGGTCACATTGTGACAATGATTATCTCATGGTCCAATGTCACATTTCAACAACCAAGGTCAATTATGTTCAACCATGGTCCAATGTCGCATTGTGGCAAATATTATTTCAATTTTAAAATCAACCATGGTTAATCATGGTCCACCATGGTTAACCATGGTACAACATCACATTATGAAAAATATTATCTCAATATGAAAATCAATGATGGTAAATCATGGTCAATCATGGTCCAACGTCACATTGTGACAAATATTTTCTCAATATGAGTATCAAGCATAGTCAACCATTTTTAGCCATGGTAAACCATGGTCCAACGTCGCATTCTGAAAAATATTGCCTCAATATGAAAATAAACAATGGTCAATCATGGCCATCCATTATTAATAATCATAGCAGCAATTCTCTCAATATGAAAATCAATCATGGTCAACCATGGTCCAACATCACAATGTGACAAATATTGTCTCAATGTGAAAATTAATGATGGTCAACCATGGTCCAATGTCACATTGTGAAAAATATTCTCAATATGAAAAATTAACAATGGTTCATCATGGTTAACCATGGTCAATAACCATGGTCACACTGTGACAAAGATTGTGATATGGTCTATTGTCACATTGTGACAACCTTGGTCAACCATGGTGAACCATGGTCCAACATCACATTGTGACAAAGATTGTCTCAATATGAAAATCAGACATGGTCAATTAGGGTCCAATGCCACATTGTGACAAAATTCTCTCAATATGAAAATTAATCACAATCAACCATGGTCCAATGTCGTATTGTGACAAATATTGTCTCACTATGAAAATCAACCATAGTCAACCATGCTATTTTTAGCGTTTATAATATTTATCTTTGGGTTTACAATATTAATCCCTTGGGTTTAATAATATTTCCTTGGGTTTTTAGTATTAATCCCTTGGGTTTATTAATATTAGGTTTTATATTCCTATGGTTTAATATTAATGCTAGGGTTCAATGTTATTCCTTTGGGTTTATTGTTCCTTGGGCTTTATTAATCCCTTGGTTTTATAATATTAATTCTAAGTTTTGTAATATTAATGTTAGGGTTTAATGTTTATCTTCGTGTTTATAATATTAATCCCTTGGGTTTGTGAAAAATATGTTTCTCAATCTAAAAATCAATCATGGTCAACCATGGTAGACAATGATCAATCATGTTGAACATTGGTTAAACATGGTTGAACATGTTCAATTATGGTCTACCATGGTCCAATGCCACATTGTATCAAATGTTGTTTCTATATGAATATCAACCATGGTTTATAAACCCAAGGGGTTGATATTGTAAACCCAAAGGGATGATATTAAACCCCAGGAATATTTATTCTTGGGTTTGTAATATTAATAATCTCTTGGGTTTTTAATATTACTCCCATTGGCCCCCAGATGTAGGTGCATAAACCGAAACAAGAGGTGGCAGATCCACAGCGTGGCACATGGCCTAGCCACATGGCCATGCATGGGGATTGTCCTGCAGGTAATAAAGCCTCTAGCTGCTCGCCTCACGCAAAAAATGTTGGATCTGCCTCTTGCGTTAATGACTGTCCAGTCCGCCAACCTGAGAGTTACTTCATGGTGCCGCTCTCCTCTCCATTGTCACTCGACTCCTGCAAATAGTCTCTCAGCTCTCTTTGCTCAGTGCTCCTCTCTGCCCTTCAAGATCTTCTGTGCTTTTCATTTGCAGTTGGTCGTGTTGTCTCTGCGCACCAGCCACCCATTTTCGCGTTGTCTCTGCACTCAAGCCACCCCATAACCTCACCGTCCCTGCACACAAGCCATCCCACTGCTTCTCCCCTTGCTCACACCCATTCTTGCTCAAGCATGTCGCAGAGGCATAGAGTGAGATGTCGGTGAGGCCGTGGCAGAGGCCAGTCCTCATGCCCACCCATTTCAGTCCATGAAGATAGTCGCTCCCCTCCTCCTCAGGTCAATTTGACCCAGTTTCATTACAACTACACTCTGGACCACCCTCGGGTCACTTCCACCCTCACTGTGAGTTTTTAGGAGATGCCATCAAGCTTTGGCTCGAGAAAGTGCCTCAAAAAATAAAAAATTTATCTTGCTCCCCCTCAGAATTCTTGGAAGTTGGAGGTGTTGCCTGTCAAACCGGGAGAGCACTCCTCCAATAGCGAAGGCAGTGGAAGTGGTATTCATGTTCGCTATGAGGATGAAAGGAGGGAAGGCAAAAGCATCCTGGTGCGCACCGCCACCATGCCTAAGCCCAACACGCAACATTAAAATAAAGATGAGGATTCATCGGATGAATACATGTGTCTTATCATTGAAGAGCCTCTGTCTTAGCCTCATGACAAGTAGCATGCCATGCAGTCTCAGTTTTGAGAGTTACCTCTCTCTGTGTTGTTTCATCTTTCAGATATCATGTTTTTTTTCTGAACCGTGTGATAAACTCTAGCTCTTTTTTTGTTAATGCTAGTTTCCCTACTCAGGGCAACAATTTTTGGATTGGTTTCCCCATCTGGGGTGGTCACATTTTTGTTTTTTGGAACTCTGCTTCCTCCAGAATTGGCTAGCATAGAAATTCTGGAGGCAAGCTTCGAATTGTAAATTATGTGCAAAATTAATAGAATAGTCTTATTTAGAAAAAAAAAATATTACTCCCATTGGTTTTCAATATTAATGTGTTGGGTTTATCTATTTCTTAGGTTTGTAATATTAACAATCTTTTTGGTTTTAAATATTAAATCCTTTGGTTTATTATTATTCCCTTGAATTTTCAATATTTATTGCTTGGGTGTATTAATTCCTTGGTTTATTTATAGTTAGGGTTTATAATATTAATCTCATTGTTTTCTAAATTCTTTGGGTTTATAATATTAATCCCATTGGTTTCTTAACTCCTTGGGTTTAAATATTAATAATCCCTTGGGTTTATGATTCCTTGACTTTATAATGTTATAGTTTTTTATATTAATCTTAGATTTCATATATTAATATTTTAATTTAACATATTAAGTTCACAATATAACATATATTAAATTTACGCCTACGGCGTATATCAATGACATTTATTAATGTGGTTGTGCTCGTATTATGTATATTTTGCATGCATATGGTTATTGGCAGTGATATATATCATATGGAATTCATATTATTAATCATCAACAACATTAATATAATTGGTGACAGCTTTGATACAACTGGCGTGGTGTTATGTATTGGGGTGAGTTGAATATATTGATATAGATTATATGGTGTGATGTATGACATTAATAAATTCAATGATTTTCAACAATTCCATACATTCATACATCTTATGAAATTTATATACCGATGTGTGTTGTATATATTCGACATTCGAGAGTAAAGAGTGTGTATAATATTGGTAGCGTAAATTTAACATGGAAGTAGTTATTGGATGTGTTATTATGTGTGTTGAATGATTTGAATAAATTTTGTGGGTTGAATTAATTTTATCTACATTTCATGCGGTGCTTTTTCATATTATGGTGTGTTGGATAATACAATCTAGACAAAGTTATGCATTGGTTATATTGGCATTGGAATTATGGTTTTGTACCCTAACTCATATTCCAAAGAGAGAGAGGCTTGATGCCAGTACTCCAGTCACCTCAGTTTAATGAAAATGACATGTTAGCATCTTTTAGATCCTCCGGATGAAGCTTCGAGAAACTCCTATTCATTTCTTCAAGGAATTTGGAGATAAATCCCACAGTTCTACATGCATAATTCTGTTTACATGTTAATATGATGACCTCTTTAAAGAATAACCCTGGGTTGTTCGATGTATACATGAATAGAATCAAAATTAAAATGCACCCTATGAAATTGTTGTGATCGAGTGATAGTTTGTTTCGTTAAGGATGAGGGAACATAAACTAGGCATATGCATTGAAGAGTTTAAAAATACTTTGTAGCACAATCCCTCTATGAACACTGTGACCTAGGGTTCAACTCCATATATAATAAAACTAACAATGGGTGTCTTAGACCCTAATGTCGAGCTTCTCAACAAATCAATAGCATTGTATATGAATATTAATGTTTCCAAGGGATTACAAGACGTTCTCAAGACAAATATTGGACCCAAGGGAATGAAATAAGTGGAGATGGCGCAACCTCTACTGTTCTTTACATTAGGGATACAATGAAACAATAATATTGTTATTAAAGCGAAGGAATGCACCTGCATGTGCTAGTGGATGGATTGTGTATTGCAAAAAGATATACATTGGATTTTCTTGAGAAATTCAAAACATCAGTTCTTATGGAATAAGCGCCTCATCAGTGGATCTTGAAAATGGTAGCAAGGACACATCTTAGGTCAAATTTCTATGAAGCACTTGCACATCAATTAACTAACATTGTTATGAATGTGGTTCTTTCTATTCAAAACCCACAGGAATCCATTGATCTATTAATGGTGGAGATTATGCATATGAGGCATAATTTTCACATAGATACTCATCTAGTCACGAAGGCCTATTTCTTGATCATGGAGCTCTACATCAAAAAATGAATCGACGTGTTATGAAACTAGCTCCAGAAATATAAGAAAAGAGAGATCAACGACTTAGAAATCATCCACTTCGAGGGGGGAACCTCCAATGCATTACATAAATGAACAATTCTTCAATGATACAAATGACCAAACCTCCTTTCTATATATAGGAGTCCATGGGGCCACAATGTAATCCTAGCCGACCTAACAATAATAATGTAAGGGCACAATAATAACAATATGGGGGTTACATGGGTACAACAATAACAATAAGGGGGTTACACTAACAACAATAAGGGACTATGCTAGTAATATAGGGACCTAACATGCTCCTCTCCTTCAAAAAAGTGTTCTCCTCAATGCTTGAGTAACTCTGGGTTCTTCTGTATAAAGTTTTCATCCTCCCATGTAGAATCTTTAGTGGGTAAGTTCTTCCATTTTATGAGATACTCTGAAATTGATCGATTTCGTAGCTGTCAAGTTTTTGTTTCCGTGACTGCTTCAGGTACTAATATCGTTTTTCCTTCCTCATCAAGTTCTGTAAATATTGTTTGAACTGGAATTTTGTCCCCTATAACCTTCTTTAAGCATGAAACATGGAAAACTAGATGCACTCGTGAAGATGTAGGAAGCTCCGATTTGTATGCCATAATACCAATATTTTGCAACACCTTGTAAGGACCATAGTACTTTGGCAATAATTTATTATCCTTCTTAGCTTGCTTGAGGGAAATTTGTTTGTATGGTTGTAGCCGTAAAAATACCCAGTCTCCTACATCAAAAATTCTCTCGTTGCGATGTTGATTTGCCTATTGTTTCATTCGATTTTGTGCCAAATTTAGGTTATCCTTTAAGAGTTGGAGAACTTCTTGTTGATGCTCGATGTGATCTTCCACTGCTTGAACCCTATAATTTTTCCTTAAAGAAGATGTGATGGATGATGGATGATATCCATAAAGTTCCATAAATGGGGTCATTTTTGCTGCAGTATGGAAGGAAGTGTTATACCACCATTTAGCAAGAGGTGACCACTTGACCCATTCTTCTTGCTTATCAGATACAAAACAATGAAGATATCCTTCCAAACATTTATTCACTATCTCAGTTTGACCATCGGATTGAGGATGATAATATGAGCTATGAGCTAGTTGAGTACCCAAATAAGAAAATAATTTCGTCCAAAAATTTCCTGTAAAAATGGGATCTCTGTCACTTACAATAATCTTTGGGTTTCCATGTAGCTTTTGAATTGTTTCCATAAATGCACTAGAAATTGTACTTGCTTTAAATGGATGAGATAACGCACAAAAGTGTGCATACTTGGTAAGTCTATCAACTACCACCATGATGACACTCTTTCCTTCAGACTTAGGTAAACATGTGTAAAATCCATTGAAATATCCTCCCAACATTGACTTGGAATGGATAAAGGTTGTAGAAGACTCGGGGTATTAATTGTTTCAACTTTATTTTGATGGAAAACCAAACATTCCGCCACAAACTTTGGAATATCAGATTTTAGGCCATCCCAAAAAAGTTCTTTCTTCACCCTATGGTAGTTTTTTAAAAATCCTGAGTGTCCTCTTAAAGGAGAAGTGTGCAATTCCAAAAGAATATTTTGTTTTAGTTGGGAATTATTGTAAATATATAAGTGATATTTGTACCATAAGGAATCATTTTTCCAACTAAATGTATCAGATGTACTAATATCTTGCTGCAATTTTTGAATGAGCGTCCACACTTCTTCGTCATTCTTCCATTCATCCCTTGCTTCAGTTATCCAATCTGGCTGGATGATAGAAATGTAACAAAACAATACTTCCACCTCTTCATCCTTTCTTGAGAGTGCATCTGCAACAACATTTAGCTTCCCTTTTTTTTAGATGATTTCAAAGTCGTAACCAAACATCTTTGTGACCCATTTTTGCTACTCTTCTAAAGAAAGTCTTTGTTCCAAAAAGTGTTTAAGACTATCATGATCAGTTTTTACCTTGAAGTATCTTCCCATTTGGTAAGGTTGTCATTTCTTTAGTGCATGTAGTATTGCCAACATTTCCTTCTCATAAATAGTCTTTTGTAAATAATTTCCTTTGATTGGACAACTTTCAAAAGCAATGGGTCTTCCTTCTTGCATTAAAATGGCACCAATTCCATTTCCTGAGGCATCACATTCCACAATAAAGGTTTTTGTGAAGTCTAGCGTAGCTAATACTGGTGCTAGGCACATTGCCTCTTTAAGATGTTCAAAGGCCTTAGTTGCTTCAGTACTCGATGAAAATGAATCTTTATTAAATAATTTTGTTAGAGGTGCTACTATTCTCCCATAATTCTTAACAAACTTGCGATAATGATCTAAAAATGAAACTATTTGTAACTGATGTGCAAAGTATTCTCCATGTCTTGCAAGTTAAACAAAGTGTTTTTGGTAATTGTTTCTGAGTTTATGTGTGATAATTGGTTATTCAAATTTGTTGTTTAATATATCAGTTCAGAAATACACAGAAATAAAATTCACCATAGCATAACACAGCAAATTGATGAGGTATTTCACCCCTCTTGGTCTACATCTGTCGGGTCCAAGGCTCCCAATGGGTATGTACTTGCTCTATTAAGTTCTTCAAAATGGTTATACAATGAGAAATATGCCTATACAGGAAAAACCAGCTCTAAAATTGACTTCAGAAGACAGAAATAAGCTAAAAATGGCTTTTGTTTCACCTTAAATAGTGAAGTACATCCCAATACAACTCCATTTCCTTGATGGCCTTGATGGATCTCCAATCTTCCCTGAAGAAAAAATGGTTGTAGAGCACCTTTTTTTTCTCTTAAACGTATCCCAAACTCTCCATAATGCTCATAATAGCCAAAATTGACTAAAATTTTGTCTTGTTTGGTCGAAAATTGAGAAATTTATGATAAAAACAAATTTTGCCCAGTGGCACTAGAAAACCTCCTCCAAAAGTGGAGGAAATCCAGTTAATCCCACCAAAATAGTTGGACGGATAAGACTAGCAGAACCACGCACCAATTTAGGGGTTACAATAAATTTAACGACCAGTTAACTGTGCATTCACATGCCAGATATTCAGAGACAGTTTGCTGGCAGTTAGTGTCAAGTCCGTGCCCTTGGTCACCACCTGTAGGTCCTATGAAACGAGGGTTAGCACCCAGGGGCTTAGCCAAAATCTCTGCCCATTGAAAAGGGTTTAGCCTATGGTCTTGGGCCCCCGGTCTTATTACCAAGGTGCTGACCCCTGGAGGGCTTAACACCTAACTCCGCTGACCCGACTGTTCATTCATTCAAACGAATCGCCCGACCCTAATGGTCGTTCACCTGCTACCCATATTTTCATTCAACCACTACACACGTTCAATGCCTAACTTGAATTTACGTTTAGGGTGACCCCGTTGTCGTTTTGGTCGGGTCAACGTCCACCCAAGGGGTTAGGTCAAGAGTTCCAATCACCGTGCCCACAAAATTTTAACATGACATTGAACCTTTGGCCTAGGGCCACGTGGTAGTCTCAGGGTAGGCCACGTGGCACCTTGTAATAGGCCCATAGTAAAACATATAAAAATTAATTTTTTTTTCCATAAAAAACTTTGGAAAATGACAAAAAAATTTGTTCAAAAGTCATGTTTTGAAGGTTATTGGGAAAATTCAAACTTAAATATCTTTCACATATGACATCGGATTTTAGTCCATTCATAGCGCCAGAGTCACAGTGACGAGGCCTTTTCGGTTGTTCAGATTGCAACTAATTCTGGGCAGTTCCATTTTTAAGAATTTTTTCAAATTGGACATGATCTCCTGATCACACCTCTCATTGGGAAGCTTTTGGGCCCCAAAAGAATTCAATTACATGTTAAGAAGATGAGGGTATAGATAACTCACCTTTTGCACCTCCATCCATTTTTCCTTACTCGGTTTGCTGCCTTTTAGACCAACCCGAACATAATCAACATTTCCCCTCCTCGAAGTGCATGTCCTTCGGTCAAGGATAGCATCCTCTTTCAGCTCATCCAAAAATTCTGGCAAGGAATCCTCTATGGATGGCAGCTGAATGTCACTTTCATAATCATCAATTAAAGGAGGTTCATACAAATGTAAATTTTCCACATTCACAACAGAATACATTTGCATATATGAAGGAAAATCTAGTTGAGAAGCATTATTTCCAACTTTTCTAAGGAGCTTGAATGGACCATAATGAATAGGATTTAGCTTTTTACCTTCTCCTTGCATTCTTTCCTTACTAATATACAGCCATACCTCATCTCCTTCTTGAAACTTATGATCAACTCTATGTTTATCATGCCTCTCCTTATACTTTCCTTGACTTTTTTCAAGTTGTTCTTGAACCTGTTGATGTATGAGCTGAATTCTTTCAATGAACATGCGAGCTTTGTCAATGTCACTATGCCCATCAATGGCAACATCCTTCTCAAGAATGAAATCTAAAGGTGACGTAGGCAAATACCCAAAACAAGCTTTAAAAGATGAAGTATTTGTAGAAGAGTGCTTGGCCCAATTGTAAGCATGCTGAATGTAATGCAAGTGCTCATCCCAAAGCTTGGGATGCTTGCTGCAATAACCTCTCAAGAGATGTACAATGGTTCTGTTCACTACCTCTGTTTGGCCATCTATTTGCATATGGAAAGCAGTACTCTTCTTCAACTTGGTGTCCATCACCTTCCATAAATTGGACCAAAAATTCCCAACAAATATGGAATCCCTGTCACTAACAATAGAAGTAGGAAAGCCATAATGAACCCATACATGTTGAAAATATAAATCAGCAATTTTTTCAGCAGTTATAGATTTCTTACATGGCATAAGAATACACATCTTTCTTAATCTATCAACTACTACATAAAGATAATCATGCTGCTTTCTAGATAATGGTAGACCTCCAACAAAATCCATAGAAACACTTTCCCATGGTCTAGAAGGTACCATAAATGGCGTATATAAACCAAGCTTCCTATTTCTAGGATTGATTGTAATGAAAAACCTCTAATGAATTGTGAAACACTATCTACGATGTGAGGCCAATAACAATACTTCTATAAATGTGCCATAGTTTTTCTTACCCCGAAATGTCCAGCAATAAGAGAAGAATGAGCTTCTCTCATGATGCTTAGTCTCTCCCCCTATGGTATACATAACTTGCCCATATGCAATAGCAAATTATTATGCAAATGATAATCATTCTCCTCAACATGATTTCCTTCACTCAAGTTAGCATACACATCCTTAAAATCAACATCTGATGCATATTGTTCTATGTAGCTCTCATGTCAATAGAATCATTCTTAAGTAAAGTAGTAGCACTAATAATAGGCCTTGAAAGCATATCAACAAATTTATTGAAAATACCTTTCTTGTACCTTATTACCAAGTGAAATTGTTGTAGGAAACCCATCCATCTGAAATGTCATGACTGCTATAATTTACTTTGCGACTGCAAGTACTGTAAAGGTTGATGGTCGATATGAACAATTGTTTCTTTGCCCATAAAATAGTGTTTCCACTTTTTTACGCTTTGTACCAACGCATAAAACTCCTTATCATATGTATGATAATTCACAACAACACCATTGAATGTCTCAGAATGAAATGAGATAGGCTTACCATGCTATAAGAGAACTACAGCCATGGCATAATCACTAGCATCGGTCTGAATCTTGAATGGTTGTCTCAAGTCTGATAATGAAAGGAATAGAGCTGAACTTATCTTCTCTTTCAAAGACTCGAAAGATTTTTGTTGCTTGTCTCCCCATTGGAAATAATGCTTCACGCTTTTTACTGCATGCATAGGAGCTTCTATGGCAAAGAAGTTAGAAATAAACTTCCTCCAATACTGAGTTTCACCCAAAAAAATTCTTACCTCTGTAATGGATTTGGGAGTAGGCCAATTCACAATGGCTTCTATCTTATAAGGATCAATTCTCAAAGCACCTCCTCCTACCATGTGTCCCAAATAAACCAAAGAAGTCTTTCCAAATTCACACTTTGACATTTTAAGAAATAACTGATTTTTCTTCAAAACATCAAGTACTTTCTTAACATGCATGACATGCTCTTCTCTAGTCTTGCTGAAAATTAAGATTTCATCTAAGTAGACAATAACTAAATCATCAAGAAAAGGATGCAATACATCATCCATTACTCGCATGAAATTTTTAGGTGCATTGCATAAACCAAATGGCATAACAAGCCACTCAAAGAGTCCTTGTTTGGTTTTAAATGCTGTCTTCCAAATGTCACTTTCTGCAATTCTAACTTGATGATAACCACTACATAAGTCTAACTTAGTGAAATATTTATCATCTTTCAGCTGATCTAACAAATCATCTATCCTTGGGAGTGGGCAACGATTCTTTACCGTTATCTTGTTCAATGCCCTGAAGTCCACACACATGCGCCAAGTTCCATCTTTCTTCAGAATCAACACTATCGGTGACCCACATGGCGACGTGTTTGGTCTTATGAACCCTTTGTCCAACAAGTCCTTAATTTTCCTCTTTCTTTCAGCATTCTCCATGATAGACATGCAGTACATGCCTATCCTAGGAAGAGGAAAATCTTGTTGTAACTAGATTTCATTTTGAATCTCCCTTTTAGGAGGCAAACCTATTGGTTTCTGAAACATCTCATGATGTGCATCAAATACATCATATAAATCTGATTTAAGCTTGGAATCACAATTTTCAAATGACTCATGATTCACATCAACCTTGGGCTTAACCATAAGAAGTACAAAACTCTTACTGGAATTCACTAGTCTTTTTACCTATCCCGCATTTACCATCGCTATATTTGTCTTCTTGCGATGTGATATGACAATGAAATCCTTTCCATATTTAAAGAGATGATACTTATTTTCATGGCGATGGAAAATCTCTTTCTTGTCAAATAATTAAGGACTTCCCAAAACAATTCCTGATATATCAAGCGGCACTACATCAAGTTCAACTGTGTCAATAAAGTGTGCAGTAATCACAAAACGCAATATGCACTTTCTTGAGACTTGCAAGTTTTCATCCTTGCATATCCATCCAAGTGGATATGGCTTGTGATGTGGAATGGTCTCAAGTTTAAGCTGTTTGACCAAGTCTTCTGATATGAGATTTGCTTGTGACCCACTGTCAAACAGTGTGTTAATTTTTGTATGTTTTGAGACTACCCTCACATGGAACAATTCAATTCTTTCTTCCTCATTTGGAGCTTGTACATGACAGTTTGAAGTACTAGTGCTTGGCTTAGTTTCAGTTTCCTTCCCCTTCATACTCTTCAAAACCCATGGCTGCAATTTTGGTTTCGTCACCTGAATCATCACCTAAGTCTTGTGGTGTAGTTGTAGTAGCTGCATTTTTCTTCTTTCCTTTGTTTTTGTTAAACTGAGTTCTTTTTTCAGGATGTAGTTTCCAACAGTTTTTTTTCTTCATGGCCTTCTCTTGAACAGTGTTTACATATCACTTTTTCACCCTCTTGTTTTACAGATGCATTATTTTTACCTTTTCCCTTAGAGGTTTTATCTTTGTTTTTCCCCTTAAAAGGCTTGTTTCTACCCTCATCAAAATATTTTTTCCCTCTAGCCTCTAAATGCGTAGCTTGTACACAAACTTCATCTAGAATAGTAGGATTGAACATAAGGATAGTATGTATAAGGTAGCTATGAAAACCACCTATATATTTTAGAAAATTATCTTGACTTCGTAATTCTACCCCTAATAAGAGTGCTCTTTTCCTAAACTCTTGGATGTAGTCTTGTACATTTTTTCTCTTAAGCTGCCTGAAGTTTTTCCAGTTCATGATAGCCTTTTGTAAATGAGCTAATGGATAAAATTGATTCTTAATTGCAGTAATAATTTTAGCCCATGATAAAGTGATCTTTGTTAGGTCCCTATATTACTAGTATAGTCCCTTATTGTTGTTAGTGTAACCCCCTTATTGTTATTATTGTACCCTTGTAACCCCCATTTTGTTATTAGTGTGCCCTTAAATTATTATTGTTAGGTCGGCTAGGATTACATTGTGGCCCACTAGGATTACATTATGGCCCCATGGACTCCTATATATAGAAAGGAGGTTTTGTAAATTGTATCATCCAAGAATTGTTCATTTATGTAATGTATTGGAGGTTTCCCCCTCGAAGTGGCTTATTTATAAGGCGTTGATATCTTTTTATTCTACTTTTGGAGCTGGTTACACAACATTTGGTATCAGAGCTTTGGATTCTAGGGTTTCGCTGCTCCAAACAGGTCATCGTGGAATTTTCGCTATAATTTTTTTTCTACGAAGTTTCAGGAAAGTGAAATTTTAGGGTGCGAAGTTGCAATCCTGAGGAAGATTTTCTAAAAATTTCAGAGCTTGGTTTACAATATTTTCGGAGATATGATCTGTGGAAGTTGGGTCTTTTTTCAGGCTCCTAAACAGGTCATCGTGGCATTTGTGCTATAAATTTTTGGACGGAGTTATTTTCTTGTTTGGGTACTCAATTAGCTCATAGCTCATCTTATCATCCTCAATCTGATGGTCAAACTGAGATAGTAAATACATGTTTGGAAGGATATATTTGTTGTTTTGTATCGATGAAGCAAACACGATGGGATAGTGATTTTACCTCTCCTTTGAATGGTGGTATAACACTTCCTTCCATACTGTAGCAAAAATGACCCCATTTATGGCACTTTATGGATATCATCCACCATCCATCACATCATCTTTAAGGGAAAATTCAAAGGTTCAAGCAGTGTAAGATCACATCGAGCATCAGAAAGAAGTTCTCCAACTCTTAAAGGATAACATGAATTTGGCACAAAATCAAATGAAACAACAGGCAGATCAACATCACAACGGAAGAAGTTTTGATGTAGGAGATTGGGTATTTTACGGCTACAACCATACAAACAAATGTTCCTCAAGCAAGCTAATAAAGATAATAAATTATCGCCAAAGTACTATGGTCCTTACAAGGTGTTGCAAAAGATTGGTACTATGGCACACAAATTGGAGCTTCCTACTTCTTTGCGAGTGCATCCAATTTTCCATGTTTCATGATTAAAGAAGGTTATAGGTGAAAATCTTCGAGTTCAAACAATATTGCCAAAACTTGATGAGGAAGGAAAAATCATATTGGAACCTGAAGCGGTCACGGAAACAAGAACTCGACAACTACGAAATCGATCAATTTCAGAGTATCTCATCACGTGGAAGAACTTACCCACTGAAGATTCTACATGGGAGGATGAGAATTTTATACAGAAGCACCCAGAGCTACTCAAGCGTTGAGGACAACACTTTTTTGAAGGAGAGAGGCATGTTAGGTCCCTATATTACTAGTATGGTCCTTTATTGTTGTTAGTGTATAGTCCCTTATTGTTCTTATTGTACCCCTGTAATCCCCATTTTGTTATTGTGTGCCCTTAAATTATTATTGTTGGTCATTTAAGGATTACATTGTGACCCATGGACTCCTATATATATAGAAAGGAGGTTTTGTAAATTGTATCATCCAAGAATTATTCATTTATGTAATGTATTGGAGGTTTCCCCCTCGAAGTGGCTCATTTCTAAGGCGTTGATATCTCTTTTCTTCTATTTTTGGAGCTGGTTACAAAACAATATTACCATGTTTTTTAATTTCATCCTTGGTATTGGCTTCCCACAATACCAATGCTGCTCCATCCATTCTCAATGAGGCTTACTGTATCTTGGTGTCATCATCATGAAGGTTCTGTATCCTCAAGTAAACCACCAACTGCCTTATCCAATTATCAAATTTCTCTGCATTGACTTCACCGTTAAACATAGGCAACTCAAATTTAACATCAAGTTTTAAAAATGGACTTTTACCAGTGGTTTTAGACTTGTGAGATTGATTCACCGAAGTAGAGGATGACGATGTTGAGGAAGAGGATGAAGATGGGGATGGTGGATCACCATTTCCTCCATGTCCTTTCTTTGAATTTTCATCACTTTTTTTTCCTCCTAAAGAACCCTCTCCTTCTTTCTGATGTTTAGACCCTTCTCCAACAAGCCTATCATTCCTTTCTTGGTAGAGTATCCTCACCATCTCAATCATGTCCAAAAAATATTTTTGGAATACCCATTCTTCTTCTTTGGGATCAATGTCTTCAGGAGCTTCTCCTTCTCTTGAAGACATGCTTGAGGCTTCTTCAGTCACTCTTGGGGGTGTAATAGATGGTGGAGGTAATGGCTCTTTGGCCCTCCTTGGTTGAGGATTAGCTTGTGCTCTAACCAATTTTCCTTCCCCTCTTTTGAGTTTAAGCCTAGTAAGCATCAAAACTTGCAAAAAATCAACTATATCTTTGCACAAAACAAATGCAGAGTAAAACTCTAGCTCTAATACCAACTGATCTGAAAATGAAACTATTTGTAACTGTTGTGAAAAGTATCAATTTTCATTTAATTAAGTGTGAAAAGTATTCTCCATGTCTTGCAAGTTAAACAAAGTGTTTTTGGTAATTGTTTCTGAGTTTATGTGTGAGAATTGGTTATTTAAATTCATTGTTTAATATATCAGTTCATAAATACACAGTAAGAAAATTCACCATAGCATAACACAGCAAACCGATGAGGTAGTTCACCCCTCCTGGGCTACATCTGCCGGGTCCAAGGCTCCCAATGGGCATGTCCTTGCTCTAAGTTGCTAAAAATGGTTATACAATGAGAAATATGCCTAAACAAGAAAAAAAGCTATGAAATTGACTTCAAAAGACAGAAATAAGCTAAAAATGGCTTTTGTTTCACCTTAAACAGTGAAGTACAACCCAATACAACTCCATTTCCCTGATGGCCCTTATGGCTCTCCAAGCTTCCCTGAAGAAAAAATGGCTGTAGAACACATATGTTCACTCTTAAACCCATCCCAAACTCTTCAAAATGCTTATAATAGCCAAAATTGACTAAAATTTCGTCTTGTTTGGTTGAAAATTGAGAAATTTATGATCAAAACAAATTTTGCCCAGTGGCACTAGAAAACCTCCTCCAAAACTGGAGGAACTCCAGTTAATCCCACCAAAATAGTAGGAAGGATAAGACTGGAAAAACCACGCACCAATTTAGGGGTTACAATAAATTTAACGGCCAGTTAACTGCGCGTTCACATGCCGCATTTTCAAAGACGGTTTGCTGGCAGTTAGAGTCAATTTCGCGCCCTTGGTCATCGCATGTAGGTCCTATGCGACGAGGGCTAGCACCCACAGGCTTAGCCCAAATATTCACCCATTGAAAAGGGTTTAGCCTATGGGCTTGTGCCCCTGGTATTACTACCAAGGCATTGACCCCTAGAGGGCTTAACACCTAACTCTGCTGACCCTACTGTTCGTTCATTCAAATGACTCGCCCGACCCGAATGGTCATTCACTTGCTACCCACCTTTTCATTCAACCACTACATGCGTTCAATGCCTGACATGAATTTACGTTCAGGGTGACCCCACTGCCGTGTTGGTCAGGTCAACCTCCTCCCGAGGGGTCAAGTCAAGAGTTCCAACCACCGTGCCCACAAAATTTTAATATGATTTTGAACCTTTGGCCCGAGGCCACATGGTAGCCTTCGGGGAGGCCACATGGCACCCTATAATAGGCCCATAGTAAAACATATAAAAATTAAATTTTTTTGCCATAAAAATCTTTGGAAAATGACAAAATGTTTTGTTCAAAAGTCCTATTTTGAAGGTTATTAGGCAACTTCAAACTTCAATATCTTTCACATACGACATCGGATTTGAGTCTCGTTCATAGCAATAGAATTGCGGCGAAAAGGCCTTTACGGTTGTTTAGATTGCAACCAATTCTGAGAAGTTCCATTTTTTAGCATTTTTTCAACTTGGACATGATCTCCTGATCAGATAATACCCTATTAACCCGAGAAATCCACACAACTTCTTTATGGTTGTGGGGACTTTCGATTCCTTAATGGCTTTAATTTTGTTAGGGTCTACTTTAACACCCTCGTGAGATAAAATATGACCCAAATATTCCACCTCTTGTACTCCAAAGAAAAATTTGGATGTTTTTTCATATAATTGTTTCTCCTCCAATAGTTTGAGCACCCTATCAACATGTTGAACATGATCCTTCCAATACCTGTTGTAGATTAATATATCATCAAAAAATACTAGCACAAATTATCTAAGGAAGGGTTTGAAAATGGAATTCATCAACCCTTGAAATGTAGAAGGTGCATTGGTAAGGCCAAAAGGCATGACCAAAAGTTCATAATGACCCTCATGAGTTTGAAATGTTGTTTTCGGAATATCTTCATTCTTCATTCTAATTTGATGTTATCCTGAACGAAGATCCAACTTAATAAAATAAATTGCTCCATGTAATTTGTCCAATAATTCATCAATCACAAGAATTGGAAATTTATCTTTAATAGTGAGCTTATTGATCTCCCTATAATCTGGACACATGTGCCATGATCCATCCTTCTTGTGCACCAATACTACTGGAGCAGAGAAAGAACTTTGACTAGGTTGAATTATACCAACCTCTAAAATTTCTGCAATCATATGTTCAATTTCGCTCTTTTGGACATAAGGATATCTGTAAGGCCTGATGTTTGGAGGAAAAATTCCTGGAATCAAATGAATAGCGTGATCATGATCAAGAATAGGTGGAAGTCCTTTGGGAGTTTCAAACACCTTGGAATGATTGTCCAAGACTTTTTGGAGATCTGGAGAAATAGATGATTTTAGTGTTGGAACTTCTAGTGAGAATAATTGTGCAATTACACCTCGTTGTTCTTTCTTCAGAAGCTTTGTCATGAAATTAGAGCTTATTATCTTTCTTGGCTTCCCTATGATACCTCGTAATTCGATTTCCTTTCCTTCCAAAAAAAATTTCAAGAAAAGTTCTTGAAAATTAAAAGCTACTGTCTCCAAAGATTGTAACCATTGTACTCCTAGTACAACATCAACACCTCCCATTGGAATGGAAAGCATTGGACTATTCAATACATATTCTTCCATGGCTAGCTTGATATTATGGCATTTTCTAGAGCAATTTATAGTTCCTCCACTTTCAACCATCACTTGACATTCTGGTTCTGGGTATAGGAAACAATTAAATTCCTTGGCTACCTTACAATGAATAAAATTATGGGTACTACCCGAATCAATCAACACTGTTACCTTTTTCTTATTGATATGTCCTTCTATCTTGAGAGTTTGAGGAGTGATAATTCCTGCCAATGAATTACAAGATATGGTCAGACTCATTTCTTCTTTTTCTAGGGTTGGTTCCTGCTGTATATCCTCTTCTTTTGAATTTTCTTGTTCATTTTCTTCCTCCTCTTCACAATCTATGTAAAATAATTTCTTCTCAACACACTTATGACCTTTAGTGTATTTGCTATCACAACTGTAGCAAATCCCTTTTGCTCTTTTTTCTTCCAAATGTTGCGGTGTCAACCTTGTAGGTTGTGGAAATCTAGGAGTAGCAACACTTCCATCTTTATAGTTGTGAGTGGTAGGCTTCCTTGTCGCCATAATTTTACATTCAATTTTTCTTGCTAACCTGAATGCCTTCTCCAATGAATCAGGTTCCCAAACGCGAACTTCATGTTGGATGTTATCTTTTAAATTCCCTATGAAGACATCAATCCTATGTTCCTTTGGAATATCAGTTACCCTTATATTCAATTTTTTGAAGTCCTCAATGTGCTCCCCCACTGAACCATTTTGTTTGAGATTTATCAATTGGCTAAAGTAGGTGTTTCTCTTTATATCCTCATAATGTGCTATCATTTCCTCCGTAAAAATTGACTAAGTGACAATTTTTTTACGGGAGCAAAGCCATCGATACCATACAAATATATTTTGTTCTAAATTTAAAGTTGCAATGCGTACCTTTTGTGTGTTTTGCACATTATTGAGATCAAAATATTTCTCCATCTGTAGTATCCATGTTACGAGATCCTTTCCATCAAACTTCCTCATATCCATTTTTGGAATATGGTGGTTCTTCCCTCCAACATTAGAGTTTATGAAATCACGATTAACATTTATTTTGTTCTCATCATGAGTTTCTTCTACTATTTTTTCACCATTAGGAAACATTTCTTGTATCAACTTTTTCAAACCTTCCATGTCTACTTTTAGATCATTCTTCATGTTTTCCATTTTTTCATCGATCTTAGCTTCCATGTCATCCATCTTAGATTCCATGCCAGCTTCCATGTCATCCATCTTAGCTTCCATGCCATTCTTCAAACCATCCATATTAGATTCCACGCATTTTTTCAAACCATCCATCTTAGTTTCCATGCCTTTCTTCAAAACTTCCATGTCATTTTTTTTTTCTCTTTGCGAGAGAATTTTTTTTTGCACTTTCTCTTGTAATTTTGATATGTCATGTTTCCATTCTTCGTCTTTATGAGTCATAGTAGAGCCTTCTAAAGGCTTAATAGGTGTTGAATTATTTTTAGGGGGAATTTTAGAACCCAATACTGATATCTATTCTACAATATGCCCTTGGAATCAATGTAACTTGATTCTTCAAACAAGACTTATGCAATTTGGAAAAAAAATACACACCTTTTTCTTGATTTCGAGGTGCTCAATATTGAAATTGAATTATCTATGTAATTGAAAATCCTCAATATCTAAAATTCAGCCCTGTAGTAGCCCTCTGAAGCTTCTTTAAAATTCCATAGGTCTTACCTGATTTGGACTCTTCAAGACAAATTTATACCCAATCTCCCACAATGACCTAATTATGGACTGGTTCTGTAGAGTGAAATTGTATGGCGTGCCACGTGTCACTGTTTCCTCCTTCAGCTCTAAAATTGATAACAATGAAACTACAGTCCGTGTACTTGTCGCCACTTTTTACATAATTCCAATCTGATGCTCAGAGAGAGATTTATGATGATTTTCCCACGGTCACCTCTTTGAGATGAAATTCGGGAGCTTGAAACAACCCTAACTTCCACAGATCATAGATCTGAAAATATTTCGTAACAAGATCTGAAATTTTTACAGAAGGCTCCCCAGGATTTCATCTTTGCTCTATAAAAATTTTAGCTTTTGAACCTTCGTATATAGAAATTTATAGTGCACATTCCACGATGACTTGTTTTAGGTGAAATTTGGGAGCCTGAAAAATCCCTAACTTCCATAGATCATATCTTCGAAAATTTTGCGAACCAACATCTGAAATTTTTACAGGAGGTTCCTTGGAATTTCGGCTTTGCTCTATGAAAATTTCAGCTTCTGAACCTTCATAGAAAAAATATTTTAGTGAAAATTCCACGATGATCTGTTTGGAGCAGCGAAACCCTAGAATCCAAAGCTCTGATACAAATTTTATGAAACCAGCTCCAAAAATAGAGGGAAAGAGAGATCAACACCTTATAAATCAGCCACTTCAAGGGGGCAACCTCCAATACATTACATAAATGAACAATTCTTCACTGATACAAATGACCAAACCTCCTTTCTATATATAGGAGTCCATGGGGCCACAATGTAATCCTAGCCGACCTAACAATAATAATGTAAGGGAACAATAATAACATTATAGGGGTTACAGGGTTACAAAAATAACAATAAGGGGGTTACACTAACAACAATAAGGGACTATACTAGTAATATAGGGACCTAACAAAACGAGTGGAGAATTTCTACATATTGAATTTCAATGAATCTCTAGAATATGAAAAGAGTGAAGTAACCACAAGTTTCTTTTACTCAAATGAAGAGCAAAGGGAGAAAATGGTTTTAGTAGAAAGAAGACAAGTAGATGAAAAAATTCAAAAGATCATTAAACTAAAGAAGAAAGTATGTGATGGCACTGGAAAAAATTTTGTTGTGACCAATAAAAAGGTAATAGATCCTATGGCACTCGATCTTCTTCTAAGAGAAATGGAGTGTAGCTTTGTGGAGATCAAAGGGGCGCAATATGGAGAGATTGATTTTAGCTTGTGGTGGGGAGGTTGTCAATTATGTTGATGATCTGATTCCTAATGTTGTTAGATTGGATGGGATTGTCTATGACTATGTCCTAGGGGAATAAAATTACACTTTTGTGGAAAATTTTAGGAATACTCACTCATATAAAATTATAATAAAAGGACCTAATGATCATACTATTGATCGAATTAAGGATTTTGTATGTGTTAGTCTTAGAGATGTTAAAAAAACACTTGAAGATAGATCTATTGTCTTGGGGGCTAGATCTTTTAAATTTGCTGCAATCAAGCATCTCAAACATATTCTCGATAATTATGTTCATGTGCATGCACAATTAGGATTTGAAGCCTTTTCTCATGCCCTTTTGGTGACTCCCAAGGCTCTGGCAGAAAATTCTGGACTAGATACTCACGACATCTTGGTTGAACTACATGTGGAGCATGAAAAAGGAAACATTGTTGGTTTAAACAATCATACATCATACAAATAGAGTATTTGGTTCCCTAGTTGTGCATCCAAATACTCTTCAAAGGAAAAGGCAACTAAAAATTTGGTTGTGCATCTAGTTATGCCATATTAAGTCAGGAAGTTTCCAACCCCCTTTCGATTGATGTCAAAATTGGGGGAGGTAAACAAAAAATATGGAGAAATGATTCTTAGAATGAAGAGGGAGGATCAGTGTTTTTCCATTAATGCCAAAGGGGGAGATTGATAGCATTGTTGTCATTGATGGAAAAGGAGTAGCAGTTGTTGATAAATCTAGGGCAGCATTGTTAAGGCTTCTTATTAAAATGATTTCTCTTTCACTTGATAATTTCTTGTTATTAATTATTACTTCTTCTTCTTTTCTATTATATCTTTATCATCAAGAAAATTTCCTGAAACTTCAAACACAACAAGAGAGCACATGATGTAGGAACTCAGCTAAGGAAAAATCCCCAAGTAGGGGAATACCCAATCATACTCTTCCAATAATAGATTTAAATCAATTTTATATGAAAAAGAACCTTATTACCTAGACCAAGAACACATCACATCCATCAAGTACACCATTTTTGTCAATTTTCTTCATAAGTCAACAACATATAGTTCATCAAGATACATTTCCTTCTTTATGCTCATGTAACTTCAACTTCCTACATTCATAAAGAATTTTGGTCCTATGATCATAGAGAGCTTTGGTAATGTAGTTAAGAATACTTCAGTATTGTAATCAAAAGGAGTCTCGGTCCTGTAGTCAAAGAGATTTTTGGTCTTGTATCCATGAATATTTTTGGTCCTATTCTTTTTTATATCTCCCATGAATTTTCTTTCTCATAGAATTACAGATCAAAGTATTTCAGATGCTCACAAGGTCAAGTGCTAGTATATATAAGGTCCTTTGAAAGGTGGATGTGGTTTTTCATAATGTTTACTTAACTTGTTGAAGATGTCTCCTTGCAAGGAGACAAAGGCCGACTTGATGGAGGAGAGGAAAGACTTAATTTTTCACAATAAAATATTTTCTTTATTTGATATCATGAATGCAAGAAGGGTTTATTACATAATAACTTAGACTTTGAATCAAAAAAATACCTATATCACTCAATGGGTGCTTTGACCTATTGACCATTAACCTAAGCATGAAACTCGTGCTTTAAAAATTCAATAAAATTTCTCTTTATAAATAATTTTATTTTCTTTCTTTTTACAAATACATGACTTAAATACAATTATGAAGACTGCCACTAGTTACATTATTCAACACTCTCTCTTAAATAGAGAGGTATTATTTATTTTATAGGTACATGGAATATCTCAAAATGATATGAACTATGAAAAGTTCTAGCACATGTAGTGCTACAGATTAGATATCTGACCAGGGAACTGTAATCGGGTGGGACTAAGGTGTACTCAAGCTTTAGCCACTTTAGGTACCATAATGGGTTTTAACCTCTAACACCAACCTAGGGATCTAGGTGTGTATCCAAGGTCAAATATCCATGACCAACACCACCCTCCCTACTTCGATATCTATACATCAACACATATTCTAACCATATGTCCTCCTAAGAAACTTGTTTCCACAAGATTATTTATCTATCCTAATTAGATATATATATCCACCTATCCAAGTTTGCTTAAAATGTTCAACTTTAAATGGAGATATCATGCACATTCACAACCCCAATCAGTAATAATTTTTTCAAATACATATACAAGTAAACATAAACCTTCAGGGTCCTCAATCATTCTAATTCTACTTATATCATCATCAAGTTATCCAAACACAACTTTTCAGAAGCTTTCTTATTTAATTTCTTCAATAGCACCACATAACTCCTCAATACTTCTTAAGTCCTTTTTTTACAACTTCATGAATCATGAACATTGGTCTAAAGTACTTTCATTCATTATTTATTCAAGGTATTTACTATGACTGTCCTAAAACGTTCTCCCTCTTAACTGGGGAGGTATACCCTTTCTTTATCCATTATCCCTATCAAATAAAAAAAGTCCTTCATTTATAACATTGGTTAGACTTCAAAATTTCAAGGCTTCATTATTTCTTGTGGCATCAAAGTCATTTAGATCATCATCATTCTAGTAGCTTCCTTCATCATGCTCATTATTACTATCATCTTCAATTACAAGCATATTCAACATTTTGAAGTTTATGTACCTAAAAAATTTTAATAACAAGTAAAACCAAATACAAATATACATAAGCATGAATTCAACCATATCAAAATAATGTCATTACAATGGAACATCAAAATATTCAAGTTTTAGACATTAAATACCTAGACCTAGTTAGGTTCATATTTAGCAAGGGTCACATATTTTATATTCTAGACTTCAACAACTTTCTAGGTTTTGTCACAAACAATAGACTCCATTTTTGAGACATAAAGCCTTATATATCAACAATTTAATCAAGATATTCATCCATTAGGCTTCATGCAACAACATATATTAGAGATTTGTCAAAAAATTGAAAACATTATACTTCTAGGGTTTCATTATCATGCCCTAGAAAATCAATCTCTACTATGGTTTTATCATAAACCTAAGATTATTTCACCAAGACTTAAAGTCTTAAATATCATCAAAAGAATAAATTATGGTAGAATTTTAGGTCAAACTTTACCAGAGTTTTGTTACAAACCCTAGATATCATTAATGAATATCAACAATCAAATTAGTAAACTAGAAATCCATATCTAGGTTTTTCTCATATAAATATCCTATTAAGGTTTTATCGTAAACCATAGATACAAACATCAAACCCAAAAAAAATGATCAAAATAGGGTTTCAATTATGTGGAAGCGTATACACCTAAGGTTTCATTTCTATGATTTTACCTTTCAAGGGTTTTGATCATAAACTCTAATTTACCAAACCCTAAGAATCTAGGGTTTCGTTATATATATACTAAACATTAATATCAATCCCTAAAATACTAGGGTTCATAACACTAGAAAACCATAAACATTAATATTAGAATTTTATTTATATAGTTTATTAACAAACCCTAAATATATTAAGGGTTTCATAGTCAACGTACCCTAGGAAACAAGAGACTAGTGTTTTACAATGAACCCTAAAGGTTAGGGTTTCACCAAAGTAAGCAAAAAACAAGAGATTATAAGGGTAGATTTAATATGAAAATTATTCACCCAAAAAATAATCCTCATGATTCAAAAACCTAGACATGAAAGAGTTAGTAATGTAGAAAAAACTTTTAAAATGACCACACCTTGTAATATGAAGAAGATTTACTATAAGTATTTATATATACCTTGAGTTACACCTTTTACAAACCTGGTAAGTTTAATTAAGGGCCCTCTCTAATATCCTTGTTTGTCAACTTGTGCTTTAATGTTTTGACTTGACAAGTCACCATATACTTGCAATATTTCTTGATAAGTACTAACAAGAATATACTAGATATATACCCAAGAAAATATTACCTTGAAAAAATTAACTAGATCTAGAGGATTTATGTCAAAATCTAAATATCATACAATTATATTTTTCATAAAGAGTGGTCATATACCTATAGACCTTAGATATCATGACTTAAAGATTCATAGAGGGAGACAGAAAATAAGATAAGAGTTTCTTTATATGTACTATCTAGGGTCTACAATCCCTAGATAACTAGCTAAAATTTAAAATCATATAGGTATCCAAACTCTAAAAACATGATATACTTACATCAAAATTTCAAAATTGATGTTCCATTGATCTTGTTTCCTTTTTCAAACTGAAGGAAAAGTGTTAGGTAATTAAACACATAGAGTGTAACATTATTAATTATTTTATTTAGGTGAGTTATTTAACAATAGATAACGGTTCCAAGAAGATCTGTTGAATACTTATCTAGTATACTAAATCCTCTCTTTGACCGTATAGAAGGTTATCTTCCTAACTTCCATTCAAGTCGCCTTTTCATATCATTGTTTAGGCTCATATAGTATATATATGGATGTACTAATTATCATCCTATTTCATAGTAGTCACATCTTATTTATTGTAGTGATTGAAGCTTTAAAATATACCTTTCTTAACTGGTTGTTTATTCTTCAAGTAGTACATTATTCCTTGATGTGATTACCCACAAGGATATACTTCAGATTTTTTATTGACATTGCTTAATTTTTTACTACAGTCTATGCCTAGGACTATATTATGAGTCTCAAATCCTTTTAAGGAAATTGTAACCTTATGACAGGATTTTCAATGAAATTTATTTTTTGACTGCTTCAAGTGAATATTCTTTGTTGGAACTTGAAGAATTGATTTTCACCAAAACTACATACTTAGAAAGAATTGAGACAAATATTTCTTGATAATGATTTTAGACCTTAAAGAATGTTCTCAGGACTTCAACTCCTATATTGATGGACTTATATTTCCTTTATCTTGAATACTAACCCTTTGGAACTAGAGAACAAAGCCTCTAGGCTCTCAAAACCTTTTCGGACTTCTTGAACATGCCAATGAGATTTGATAGTGTCACTAGGGCTAGTTGGCATGCCCATAATTATGATCCACTACTTCTAGGAGCTCAGTCCTAGCCAATAGTCTTCTCGTGGTCATCTTAAAGCTTTTAAATATATTCTTCTTGCTCTTATATACACGAACCTCCCTCGGCTACCATGTTGAGAAATATAGGGAAGCATAGTTAGGGATTCTTATTAAAATCATATATCTTTCACTTGGAAAATTATTGTGATTAATTATTACATATTATAATTTTTTACTACATGTTTATCATCAAGACAATTTCAAAAACTTCAAACAAAAAAAGAGAACACATGATGTAGGCACTCATCCAAGGAAAAACCTCCAAGGAGGGAAAACCCCAGTCAAAATATTCCAGTAATAGATTCAAATCAACTTGAGATGACCAAGACCCTTATTAACTAGACCAATAACACCTTCCATCCATCAAATCAGCACGTTTTTTCCATTTTCTTCATAATGCAACAACATATAGTTGATCAAGATATGCGTCCTTCTTTATACTCATGTAACTTCGACTTCCTGCATTCATAAATAATTTCGGTCATGTGATCATAGAGAGCTTTGGTTCGGTAATAAAAATGAGTCTTGGTATTGTATTCAAAGAGGTTTTTGGTCATGTAGCCATGAATAATTTTGTTCCTATTCTTCTTTTGTATCTCCCAAGAATTTTCCTTCTCATCGAATTGAAAATCAAAGTAGTTCGAACGCTTCACAATTTTTATTGCTATTATATGTAAGGTGTTTTGCAAGGTGAACGCGGTTGTTCATAAGGCCAAATTAACTTGTTGAAGAGATTGAATTGATGGAGGAGAGGCAAGAATTAATTTCATTTTCACTCTTTGACATCATCAGCCCAAGAAGGTTTTATTACATAATAAATTATAATTTAACTCAACAAAAGACCTAGAGTACTCAATGGGCACTTCAACATATTGACCATTGATCCCAAGCATGAAACCCATGCTTTAATAAGTCAATACAATTTCTTTTTATAAATAATTTCTTTTATTTCTTTTGACAAATACATGACTCAAATACAATTATGAAGACCGACATTAGTTACATTCTTCAATAGTAGCAAGGCAAAAAAACAACGAAAGAAAAACAAAGATGTGTTGGAAAAGGAGAAGAAAAATATGTGATGGAAAAGGAGAAAAAAAATAGCAGCAAAGGAAAAACAGGAGAAACAAGGTATGTGTTGGGAGTTTTAATCGCTAAATTAATCCTCCTAATATTTAATTGTCAATCCGAGAGTCGTAAACACGAGTTGGACTGAGTTTTTGGCTTAGCTTAATGGTTAGAGTATATCATTTTACTTAATAATGGTCGTTAAAATCTTGAAGAAATATTCTATGCTATTGTTCTTGGAAATGGAACTAATTCCAAATATGTCATCAAATTGAATTAGCAGTTCATAATACTCTTAATATTGTACTTAAAACCTATTTAAAATAAAATTATTACTTCAACATATGATAGGACTACAAAACCATTCCTACTTTAAACACTCACACTTATGACTAAAGCATACTAAATTGGTCTATGATTAGGATTCTAGTTACCATCCTTTTTACTTCAATATAATTCACTTTATTCTAATTCAACCAAACAATTGCACACTTTAAACTGGTCAATTTGAGACTTTTGAAACTAATTGCAAAGATAAAGATATTCACAAAATATATTATCTAAATTGAACTATGCTAAGCCAAGAATCATTTCTATGTAATGCAAATAATTAAACTAGAAACTTGTATTTCAACAGCACTATGCACACTGCTAAGAAATATGTGAAATTCACACTTATCAACACTCCTTAAGTACTTTAATTAAAGGGAAACTAGCTAATCTATCTAAGGTCTAGAGTTCCAATTCGAAAGACACTTAAATATTGAATTTCCGAGACTATCTATCAAAACAATTGAGATCGTATAAGCATTTGATCAAACCACAATAACTATAGCACTCACACTATTCCTATTAAACTCAAAATATCTTACTGCTAGCAAAAGAAATTAATAAACCAATACCACACTCTACCAATTGAAAGTATCATTCAATTGTTCCGCTGTAAATCTATTTGTTTCTATTTTACTACTACAACAATTTGAAGTATTGATGCTTAGCTAAAGATTTAACATGACTCTGTTTTATGACTACTGGTATGAACACATAGAAGCAAACTTATGATACAATCTCAAAAACCATACAACTCCATATCATGCTCTGTTTCATATTCATGTTTATCAATGCATTAGAGGTTCACACTTGGTCCAATTCACAATTCACCAATCAAATTTACACAGGAAATCTTTTTTTTGCTCAAAGGTTAATGATACACTTGCGTTGAACATAAGAGGTTTAAGTATGCTCTGTGTATAGGGATTTAATACATCAACAAGCATTCACGACGCTAATATAATGAGGTACAGTGATGTTTTGTGAAGGTTAAGCTATCAACACACAGTGACATGTACGTGATCCTTGAAACCAATGTATATGAATTTCTAAAAGGTTATAGAGCTCAGTCTTTCAATCAAACTTAGAAAAAGCTACAACACTTTGTAGTGTAATTGAAATTGACAACATTCAACATGGAGTAATCGAATTGAACTTGACAAACAATCAAAATGAAAAATAAATGAATTTTTCAGAAGGAAATCTTAATTTTTCACACGAAAATGAAATAGGAACTAATAAATACATAGGTTATAACTATGTTATGCATAAAATTACAAGAAGCTGACTCTGCACTGCTTTCACATAGAAAAACGAAGAATTGAATAACAATTAAGCATTTAATTGAATGAAAATAAATTAAACTACAACAATCACAAATCTAACTGAATACGAATGAATCAAGCTACAAAAATCAATCTAAGATGAACAAGGAAGCTTTCTCCTAGGTTATGGTGGGCCCTTGCCACACTTGGGGAAGCTCTAGGACTTATAGTAGAAGGAAGACTATTAAAACATGTAAATTAAACACCCACAACTAACCAAAACTAGAATGATATCGCCCAAATCAACAATACGCCATATAATATTAGAACATGGGTCTTAAAAATATGAAAAATAATAATTTACAATTGCTTCAGACTTTATAACAACATCATATGAATACCTCCCCTCCCTATGCTTGTTGCTTTGCCTTTTATACATGTTGAGATTAACTACATTCAAAATGAAACAGGACATCAAACAATTTCATGCTATGCTTGACTTCTCTATATGGTCTTAGAATAGCTAATGGTTGATGTTGATGTTGATCAATGCATGTATGGAGGAAAATAACTGATCAAACCATAATTGTGGCATAAAAATAGTCAAATCCAAATTTGACTGTTAAGTAAAAATCTGAACATTTTATATAAATGGGCCTTGGAGAACTTTTCATATCTTCAAATTATGAAAATTAATAATTTAAAATTTCTTTAGACTTTATAAAACATCAAATGAATACTCCCCCGCCAATGCTTGTTGCCTTCCTTTTATACATGTTGAGATTAACTACATTCCAAATGAAATAGGACATCAAACAATTTCATGCTATGCTTGACTTCTATAGATGGTATTCAAATATATAATGGTTGATTTTGATGTTATCAATGCATGGATGTAGCAAAATAACTTATCAAACCGTAACTGTGGCATAAAAATAGTCAAATCCAAATTTGATTGTTAAGTACAAATCTGAACATTTTATATAAATGGAACTTAGAGAACTCCGCATATCTTCCAAACCATAAGGAATTTTATAAAAATTTTATAGGGTTAGTAAATTTTCTATACTTGGATCAAAACCAATGTGCGCTAATTTCTTCATTCTCCTTCATCTGCACGCAAATCGAGGCAGAAGTTGGAAGTTTGGAATTTATTGTAGATTTGGGAAATTTTGTGAATTTCCTCCTAGAGACTGACATGAGTGACGTGGGTTCAATATAGGTTATGGAAAGGTATGAAAACATTATTTTTGACAATAACCTATCTCGGTTTCTCTGGAATCATCCCAAAAGTGTCAAAGCCCCAAATTTAGACATATTGGCTTGTGAAGAAACTCAGCGACGGAACCC